>KK116523.1:0-22699 GCA_000611955.2 Stegodyphus mimosarum | reverse complement strand
CGATTAATAATATTGCTAATTCTGCGCTTCGAAATTTTAATAACGTTTTTAAAATTTGGAATAGAAATGTTCCTTTTCGAAAAGTTAAAATAATTCCTTCAGTCCACAGCTTCTTAACATGCGACACTTTTGAAACAAGAGTAAATTTATAACTAGCGGACGATATTGCTCATTTCAAGTAACAAGGTGTTGTCGTAAACCTATATTCCAAAATATTTGCATTTCTATTTTCTTAGCGAAACCGTTCTAAAATGCGCAAACACCGTCTCTATAAGTAATTTATTCATAGACGAAATTCCACAATGTAATGTTTCTGTGTTTTGATACCGCTTATGTTTTGACACTTGATCATTCTAACTTTTTAGCTACGAGCATGAATTTTGATCCATAAATCATATCTGAAGTTGCATACTATCATAATTTCCAACTTGTTATTTTTTACTTTTATCTTTTACTGTCTAGTAATGACTATCAAAACTTATTTCAAAACAAGATAAAATCAGATCCCAGATTTTGGTTTTTAGAAAACATTACGGCAACACTTAATAGGACTAGCTGCTTTGAGAAAAACGCATTCGTGGAGGATGATCTAAGAAACACTGGTTTATATTCGAAACGGACAAAATCCCGAATATGCCATCAATTCCCCAAAATGACAAATTCCCCAATATGCCCACGGACAAAATCCTTAATATGCCATTAAATCAGCAAACTTCTTTTGCCCAAACTAAGCCTAAGATGAGCTACCAGTATTTAATGGTCTTATTCACTCGGTTACTTGAGAAACAGTTTGGATGAACAACAACCCAGATGGGTACAGATAATTTACTCAAGTTAAGATTTTCGAACCTGTGCTTTGTAAAATTAAATTGATCCATTATCTCTATGAAAATTAAATACTCTACAGCTTAAATATACACTGCTGAAATAAATTAAGAGAATTTTCATATTCGATCTACGATCTCCAGAACTACTCGACAGATTTTAATAAAATTTGTTGTGAACATAGGTTGATATAATACAAACAAAATAAACATTCAATAGTTATAATAGACACACATTCGTGTTTAACACTCATGGGAGTCTGAAGTTCTGAAACAGCGGTTGCCGAAGACACAAAAGAAATGGGTTAACAGGGGGTATAGTCCCCTCTTACTGCCATACAGGTCTCGCAGCGTGATGTCATATTGGAAATAAGGCAGTTTATTAGCGCTGTGGCAATTGGTACCACTCATTCAGCAACGTTGTTTTCAGTTCTTGGATGGTTCTCGGAGGGGAATTGCGAGTTGCAATTGCCCTCCCCAGAGCATCCCAGACATGATCTATCGGGCTGAGGTCTAAAGACCTCGCTGTCCAATCCATCCGACGAATACGCTCACTCTCGAGAAATTCGTCGATAAAAGAGCTCTATGGGGCCTCGCATAGTCGTCCTGTAAAATGAAGTCGGGGCCGACTGCACGCCGAAAAAGGTGAACATAGGGCTCCAAGACCTCATCCCTATACCTCACACTAATCACAGAGCCTCTGTCAAAGACGTGAAGTGGTATGCAGCCATCCAACATGATGCCTGCCCAGGCCATTAGACCGCCACCACCATAATTGTTGATTTCGAGCACATTAGAGGGTAGGTAGCGGGTCCTTGGCTCTCTCCATATGAAAGTACGGCAAGAATCGGTGTTTAGGGTAAAACGAGACTCATCGGTGAACAGAATGGTCGGCCATTGCTCTGTACTCCAATCACTATGCTGCCTGAACCCTGCTAATTGGACTCTCCTGTCTGTAGACGTGAGTGGGACGCAAACAGTCGGTCTTCTGGCAAACAACTCTCTCTCATGCACTCTTTTGGAAACAGTCACCCTTGTTACACGGGTTCCTGTCACTGCATACAGGCCCCGAGAGAGCTGAGAATCTGTAGCCCCTCTGACACGCCTCGCTAAAATGGACAAATAACGATCTTCTCTGGCCGTCGTGTCTATTGAACGACCTTGCCCAGGCTTTCTGTCGATGGGTGCAGTATCCTGGATCTGTTTCCACAGGTTATTACACGACGCTGGGCATTAAATTAAACTCTCTGCATACCTGGGCTTGCGATTGGCCTGCCTCAAGTCTTCGCACAATTCGCCACCTCATTCCATCATCTAAACGTTGATGTTACGCATTTTTACTGTTCCGATGTGAATTTTACCTATTGCTGCGAGATAACACCAAGAAATTCGCCGAGGTGTGATAGCGAACGGAATTCGTCTTACCCACCACGCTCTTATAAAGCCTGTTTTTCTGCTGGCTTAGCCTACACGCATGTGTACGCTTACGTATTTGTCGTACACGATTTGCATTTTTATCTAGAAGTGGTTTTTTCCTTCAGTTCAGTTCTTTTCATGCAATTCGATAAAATATGCAAATTCTCTTAATTTATTTCACTAGTGTATTTAATACTTCGCGTATTTATAAATGCCAAAGTTGTTACCCATTCTTTACCTTCTCCGTTAATAATTTGAATAAGTACGAAAGTTATAACATTTGCTTAATTAAACCATAAGCCTTACACTTCGACTTATTTGTTAATATAGCTACCCATTATCACTCTTGAACAATGCTTTATCCTGCACTGATCTTCATTCGAACCAGGGTTCCTGAAGAAGGGAAGATTTTCGTAATTTCTGTAGGGGATGCAATCCATCTTTAACTTACCTGTTCAGTATTTAGTTTTAGATTATGAATCTAAAAAACTACTTTTATTCCAGTTTTGGTATTTCTCGTTATTTTCTATAATTTTCTGTTTGATTAATAAAACGCGTTAAAAATATAAATCTAACTAAATGCGTATGTAGTTTTTAAATTTTGGATCGGAGGGCTGGATGAAATTCTAGCAGTGGTGAAAGGAGTGTATGGACAAACAATGTCTCAGGGGTGTATGGGCAATCAATGTTCGAGGGGTGTATAGGCAAACAATACTTGAATGGGGCGAACTATGTTTGAAAACTCCAGATTTTGATTGCTATTTTAACACTGAAAGAGACACAAAGAAGAGACAGCTTTGACGGAGCAATAAAAATATTCATTTCTGGAGAAGAATTATTGCTAAAAGAGTATAAAATATAATAAACCTTAGAATTATTCAATCGGTAAGAAGTATGTATTAGATTACATTCACACTATTAAAAACACTCCATTCGATTTTCAAATAATTAAATTATTTCATGCCCAAATCATTTATCAGAAATTATTTCATTTTAATCTCAAGCAGCTTCGGAATAAATTCTAGTTTAATTTTCCCGATAGCGTATAATGCAATTAAATTTTGAAATGACTCAAATTAGGAGTGTTAATATTATTAAAGCACAGTTTATTATAATAACCAAATGGAAATAAGACAAAGAAAATGAGGGATAATCTTTTAAATATACGTAAAGACATTTGCATTCATCATAATGATTCTTAAATTAGTATGTATAAGGCATATTTAAAATCTAGATCTTTTGAAGAGAAATTCTCATTATTTCATGATCCGTTTTTTAAAGTGAAAGCTATTGCTAAGAACATTTTTGTTTTTTAACATTAGCAGATGATTTAAAGCAGTAGGAAATATAATATAAAGTTAGAGATTACAGATTTTAAATTAGAATAAAATGTACTTAAATGGGGTATCAGATTTATGTTTTTATTACTTGTCTAGGGTTTTCGTTATTCTAGAATTGAATATCTCCAGTTTGAGATATTTTTCTTTAAAACGGCTATTTTATTTCTGTAATATCATATATTTTAGACTTTCTGTTTTCCTTCTGGTAGCAGAAGCGAAAGAAACTTACCTGTATAAATCATTATGGAATGTATTTTATAATGATAGATACGGTACTATTTCATTAAATCTATTTTTTCTTCTTCTAAATCCTCATCGATTTTAACTTCTATACCACTAGGAGTAAAAAACGTATTTTCAAGGAAATCAAATGGATAAAATTCTAAAGTACTACTAATTAAAATTTTAGAACAAAAGAATTATATTTATTGATAACAATCATATCATTTCATATAATTTTACCAGCAGGTACTATACTTCATTAATTTCTCAAACGGTTAAAGGATCTGATTTTTGTAAGCCGTCAATATCAACATTTACCAGAGCGCTGTTCTCATTCAGAATAGGTTTCTTCTAAGTCGTCCTTTATCCTAAGGTAACACTTTTAATAAAGGATTGATGAAGGATTAAAGATTTTAATAAAGGATTGAACCTTTTTAATTAAGAATTTGAACTATTTTCAGCCCTGGGTAACTTTTCAATATTATTAGATCTTCACCATCTTGAAATTCTGCTATAGTTGCCTGATCAGTTGGACACGATGTAGAAATGGTACTAATTCTGGAAGGAATATCGGCTGCAATTTTTTTTTCCTGTGGCATATAGAATATTCGTTGAAAATTGAGTAATATAACTCAAATGTCTTTCCTGTCTCGGGAAGGCTTCGTCCAAATTTTGCCGAAAAAAGAAGTGACACATATATGTTCCATCTAAATGATGAAACATATTCCTTTTAACATGTACATAAAACGCTTTATTGCAGTATGGACATAAGTTCCTGATCATACACACTGTATCTTCTATGTTTATCGGTTAATGAACGTCAGAAGAAAATTAAAGGGGGCGTCTCTCCAATTTCGATAAGCCATCACCAATGATTGATGAAATGCTCGTCATTTCTACTGGCAATTTTTGAAGCAAAAATGTTTTAAGAAAAGGTTCACTCACCTTAGCAGTAGTAAAATTATTAATTTCACATAATAGCTGCGAAGGTTTCTTATCACCGAACTCTATTTTAATTAACAGCTTTTGAGCTTTTTAGGTTTCAGTGTCCGCGAAGATAGAAATGAACCTGTCTTTACTTGTAGTGGTTTTGTCAGCTTTTGGTGGATTAATCAAAATATCCAACACTTTTGATAGTTTATCAGTTTCAATAGAGTTGACGAAGCAATCATATTTCTTATGATATGCCTTTAGTGCTGCATTCCAAAATTGTGCCTCCAACTGCAGAAATCATATTTTTGGAAGAGTTTTTAAACAACTGTGAAATTTTATTGCTAACCATTCTACCGACCGATGTCGAAGTATCATTTTTTATTTTTATCGCATTTGCCATTTTCTTTTAACTACTGTTACACTCCATTTCTAACAATGAAGTGAATATTAAAACACTTTCTTAAACTTCAAACTACTTTTTAACTGCTTAATGGTGTGAAGATTGCGCTATTTGTTAAAGGAAGAAAAAAACAACATTTTTACTTTTATTATTTTTAAGATTTGAAAAATAATAGAGTTACCATTTTACAAAAGATAAATAGATTTTAGAAACAATACAGGAGGCTATACATCAAATATGAATATAACAAATATAAAAAAGTATGGGAACACTTATCACTGCAAATGTAAACATTGATCAGTTGAGTGCAAAAACGTTACACACATTTACAAAAGATAAATAGATTTTAGAAACAATATAGGAGGCGCTGCATCAAATAGGAATAACATAACAAATATAAAAAAGTATGGGAACACTTATCACTGCAAATGTAAACATTGATTAGTTGAGAGCAAAAACGTCACACACATTATTTTTCTTTGCACTCCATTTTTGAGATATTGTAGCTGTATATATATAACTAAGTCCAATATTTAAAAACAATTTTCCTCGGAAAAATATTTTGCGACCTTCTGATTTTGCAAGGAAGCAGCAATTTTGTTCAATAAACAAGTATAAATTACTTAAGTCTTCATTATAGATTATACAGTAATGCTCTAAATAATAAATTTCATAAGCTTTCACTTTGCTTTTACATAATTAATAAGCTTATTTAATTAAGAGAAAACGTTATAATAACCGCACAACTCTTACCATATTTAATGAAATAAACGTATTTTATAAAGAAAACTCGCTAGAATTTACTCAACTATTCATGTTTAAGACGCTGACGTTCTTGGCCAACTAAATAAAATATCAGAAAACAAGACGTGTAGCTGCAGTCTTTAGATGATCTTTTTAGATTTGTATACTTGGCATGTTTTGTTCATTTTCCTTCGGAAGAAACAAAAATTATTTGGATTTATCCATTGTTTCCTCTAAAAATACATTTTTAAAAGGCCCAGTACAAATAAAATAAAATTATTTATTTGCATTCTTTGCACAGAAACAGCAGAAAATTTATTAAAAGTTTTGTTTAAAAACATCTGAGAAACTTATACTGAAACAAATATGAGGATTTAACATTTAATATAAGACTAAATACATGAATTAGTGTGCAAATGTTTCTGAAAAATTGAAACTAAATAATACATTTCCTTCTTATGCATAAAAATATATTATTTTTCTTGTGAAAGGGAAAATGAAAGTAAAATGCAATTGAGGCATAAAAATATGCTTTTCATGTTCGTATAAAGATCTCCAACTTAATAAAGTTTCGTCAATTTTCGCGAATTTTAAAGGGATAAATATATGGACATGCTATTTTCTGATTTTTTCGCACCTGAGCCAAATTCCTTGTTTAAAGATTTGAGTGCATTCAATAATTGTGTATTATGTCTAAATTACGGAACATATGTGATTAAAAATAATTACAGATTTTATCCTTGTGTTATCAAAAGATATTTTATATAGAAGTTTTTAACCTAAATATATTTAGTACACTGTGTTTCATTATAAATAATATCTCATAAAATAATTGCATTTATTTTTATTAATATGCATGTATTTATTTACTGCGTACCGACTTTTACTGATTTTGTATCATCATGTATTGTCTTGTTTATGCTTATTAGTATTTGTTATTTAGTTTGTATTTCATTTTATTCTATGTTAAATTATTTTGTATTATGTATGTAATAGCTGCATTTTCATGTGTTCAGTTGGTTTATTATTTTGTGGTATTTACTGCTGTAGTACTCTGTAATAGTACAGTAGTAGTATTCTGTAATAATGCATGATCGAGTTGTGTAGGGGGTGAGAAATATCCAGTCAGGAGTTACTGTGTCATATGGACAAAATATGGTCGCCATGGTGGCCATTATAAGGAACCATTATAAAGAATATTTAAAAAAATGCTCGCTTCCCTATGCGTTTAATTAAATTTTATATGCAAGCGACAAAAATAATTGTTGCATTTATTATTTTAGAAATCTTCCATTTAAAGTCTTGTGTACATTGATGCCATTTCTTACTTCATAAAATGCTCAAAAATCCTTTAATACATTTCTGAAAAAGTGAATGAAATATCGCAATTCCTGCCTCCATATTCAATATTAGGAAAACTAAAACTTACTAAGCCTGAGTATTTATAGAGTAACAGCAACATAACTTTGAATAACATTAGCAATTCTTTTTCCAAAATTTGTTTTCTTTTCTCTTTCTCTATTGTTACATCACTGTATAGTTGGAATAAAGGGTAAAATGTATAAAAAAACTGCCGTATTATTCCATCGTAGCTACTTTTGTCATCTTAGAATTTATGTTCAAGAAAAGAAGACCCTTTTAGTATATAAGAGAAATATGTTCCGTTTCTGAGCAACCTATGCATTGTGAAAATAATACTTCTGGGAATATAAGTAAGAAATCTAGATGCCTTCATACTGACAGAGAAAATCGGACTCTATGATATGTTTTACTGTAAAGTAGAGGAGATAAGATATGTATTTTAAACAATTCACGTATATATGTATTACAAAGAAAATATCTACATATTTCGGCATTTTTCGTGATAATTATCATACCGTAAACACATTCAAATATTAAATTGGTTATCAAAATCAAAGGATAATGACAAAAATGAAACGTAACTGATACGTAATGAAAAAATATTACAAGAAATTTGTATAAAGGCATCAGTTAACATAAATTACAATGTTTGGAAATTGATTATTCTAAAAATATTGAAATTAAAACCAAATTCATAGATACAGGAAAATGATAGAAAAATTTAAGTCTTGGTCTCTTGTGGAAAAATATTTTTCTTTAATATGGTGTCTGGTCATGTCGGACAGATATGCTTACCTCACATCTTGATTTCAGATACTTTACCAAAGTGTTGATCAAATCTTGTGAAATTGCACGCCACGCTTCTAAGAGTGCACTTCTCAGCTTCTGGAGGGTAAGGGGAGGAATTCGGAACGCTGAAATTCAGCGCCGTAAGGCATCCCACACATCATCAATCGAGTTCATGTCGTTTTAGTAAGTTGGCCAATCCATTCTAGTAATATCTTCTGTTTGCTAGTATTCTGACACCATATATGCTAGAGAAGGTCGAACACTGTCATCCATTAACAAAACCTCTGGGATAACAGCATTCCTCAGCGGTCTACAATACCTCGTATTCATATCTCCGATAGGCTGCAGAGCCTCCTTGAAAGATATGCAGCACGGTGCGGCCATTTGCCATCATTTCTTCCCAAAACATTTAACCACAGTAACGGAAAAGGGGTATTTCGTGGACAAAAGAAGGCTAGTTGCGTTTTCCTTCCTCTTTCCAGATCACAGCATATCTAGAAACACTGTTCAGACTATATGAGTAATCAGTACTCGGTTCCACTCGTCCTGGTTCCAGTGAACATGACAACGGCACCAGTTTAAACAAGCCCACTTAGAAGCTGAAGTGAGTGGGACACAAACCACTGGTCTTTTCGCATACAATCGAACCTCATTAAACCTTTGTGCATAAGTAAAATGACTAATTCGAGTTTCCTGTGTCAGCCTGAAGGTCTAAAGCCAGATCTCTGATAGTGGCTTCTCGGTTTCTTCGAGCCGACCCTTTGAGGGATATTTGTGGGTTGACCTCCATTTGTGTTTGACCTCCGTCAAATCTAGTAATTATTCTCCACATTTGACCTTCAATTAAATGATGCCTTTGAGTCATAAAATCTAAATACTGATCAACCACATTCTCTTCAAACAACACTACAAACCGAAATCCTAACATGCGTCCATGGCGCACAACATTATCAATCACCGAATTTGCTTACTTCCGGTATGCGCGGAAGCGAAATTTTGTGTTCATTGTATTTAATTAAGATAAATAATCACAGAAATAATGTACTGGTTGCAAAATTAATTTAGTGAGCATAATTTTATCGTTATGCTTTAATTTTGATGACCACTGCACAGCAAATCATTTCCTTACAAATAATTTAGAATGCTGTGTACTGAAATCATGGAACCAGTTTGAGATTTTCATTAATATATTAGATGGCTTTCGTAAATTAGCGAATTTTGCATATATATATATATATATATAAATGCTCGTAGGTAATATAATTGCCACTATTCATATAATATATATATACGTGTGTATGTGTGTGTACACTACGTACCTTTAAGTATTTGGACACCTGTGATAGAAAAAAAAATACAATTTATCCAAATTCAATAGTTGGTAGAGCCTCAATGAGCGGCAGTTATAGCCTCAACTCTTCGGGCATGCTTTCCATATGTCCTTATTGGAATTTTCTTCCATTCGACTTGGAGAATGCATGTCAGTTCCTTCACCAATACTGGACGGTTGTTGCCCCCTTTAATTCGACAATCCAACATGTCCAAGATGTTCTCCATAGCGTTCAAGTCTGGGCTTTCAGTTAATTCAGTCCATTCAGTTAATTCCGCTGTCATTATACCAATCCATGGTGGATCTCGCAACATGACAGCTGGCAATGCCATCCTGAAAGTAACATGAGTCTATCTAGTAAATCTGCCACAGCGTAGGAAGCATACTGTAATCCAGAATAATACAGCAGGCATCGGTGTTCCCTTTACCATGAATTTTGATTAAGGTTTCATTCCATACCAGCAGAAACACCGCCAGTTCATAATTACAACTCTGCCGAATTTTACTATGAGCACAATGCTTTCTGGCAGAAGGCGTTCTCCAGTCAGACGCGAGACTCAGACCCTGCATCTGAACGCTAGTGTGTAAATCTTGACTCATCTTGACTTGATCGTTTCCTCTGATCAATGGCGCTGATCAGCAGCGGCAGCTGGTTGGGACTTTCTGATGAAAGGCTTATCAGCAGCAGCACGACCACTAAAGACAAGCAGACGCATCTAGATCGTACTCATCGAAACAACATTTGCGGTTGCCTTGAAGCTCCTGGAATATAAAAGTCATGGATTGGGTGCGGTTCTTCCGAAGTCTTCTGGACAGGTCAAGTCGGTCCCTATAGCCCAGTTTCGCTGGTCTGCCGACTCGAAGCAAATTCCGATAATGATTACTCATCTTGCACTTCTGAATCACATAGGCAACTTTCGAATTCATGTCATTCAACTCACTAGATGTGCCCCTTAAGAATCGTCCATTTGTCGGCCCCACACAATCGGCCGACGATTACACCTTTTTCGAAATCAGATAACTCTGCGCTTCATGGCAACTTGCATACCAATGTTGTTTCCTGCACGATATTTATTGGTAGACCGCCTGACGTATACCAAGACCGCATACATCGGCATTTGCATAGGTGCCCAAATACTTATTGTTAGATAGTGTATGTATATTTATGATAGTAATGGTTAAATTTCCTTCCAATACTTATAAATATATATTCTTACGAATTGCCTGCTGCAGTTAGTTAGTTCCCGTCCCAAAGCGGAGTTAGGGTTGCCTGAAAGGTGCTGGGAAAAACAAGATTGCCAGATTTGGCAGTAAATCACCTGTTTGGCGACATTTGTGCACAAAATTAACGATATGCCATTGACGGAGCAAGAACATTCTAGAACACATTCTTAGCGGTTTTCTCGAGAATGTTCTCCAAGGTAATTTAAAAGCTGTATATACCTTGTCTGGACGCGGAATGGAAGAGTATGTTGGATTCAGAGATTAGCTTGAGGGTGATCGACCGAGTCGGGAGATGTACTTTAGTGATTTGCCGTGAAGCTGTCTTTAACGTTATAGCTTGAAGGCTGTGTTGCATATTGTTTTAGTGTACTTATCTTATTTTTCACGGCCATTTATTTTCCATTCACGGCCCCAAAATAGAGAGCAAGTCTGCCAGCTGCATTGCCGTGAACTATATATACTGCTCTAAACTTGTACTTGGAATTATGATTTATGCTATCAGACCTCTTTCACGTACCAGTCTCAACAGTTGCCTAATTTTTCATCACCCACGGGTTTGGGTTGCATGAATTTAGCCATATGTTTTCCTAGTTTTGGCTTAAACTTGCCTTATTCGGAATTCGTAAAAGTGGACTTCTTGAGTGACCATAACTATTTACTGTAAGTGTAAAGATGTAAGGAATTGAAAAGATTTTGGAGATGACAAGGTGAGATATTAAAAAAGATTTTTCTGAGGATAAATAAACTGCGTCAGAAAATTGGTATTCCTATCAGAAGCTTTGAAATGAGATAGGCTTTTTCTAAGTACATTTTGATGACTAAATAAAGTTGATGTCAAACAAATTGGTGAAATCCCTCTCTGGAGAGTTACTAAAAATTTCAAGCATCAAGGAAAAAAGGCCAAGTTAGAGGCTTTATGAAACTATAAAATTCGACTCAACTGTAGGGGGCTGGTTCTCTGAAAAATGTTTTTGTTAAGACACCCTAATAATAATAATAATAATAATAATAAGACGGAGTTCTTGAACATGAGAAGGCATTATTATGATAGATTGTATAGGATTACTTCCAAAAATTTTCAAAAAGAACTTTGTATTTTAGACCTCAGAATTATCAGAGAAAGATTTCTGTTTTGCCTCTAGAGAAATAATTATTGAAGCCATTAATCTTCCTTCTGAAGGATGAAAGAAAAAAACATTCGCACATCTTTAGCGAAGAAAATTGTAGTCCTCTCGCAGGGAGACGTTCTGCTTAATGAAATTGAACCTCTTTTTGATCATCTAAAAATTCTTAAGTGCGCACCAGAATCCCTAATCGTAAATCGTTTTTTCAATCGTAAAATGTTTGCTTAATTTACTTAGAAGGCAAGTCGTAAAATGCTTGTTTAATTTATAACTATTTTTAATAACTTTATTCAATACCTGCAGGAAATTTAAAGTTTATCCATTTCATAACATTCCTTATTTTGTGTTACTTTTCTTTATTTTTTGCCTTTATTTATTTCACGCTATCCTGATGTCTTTTGCGACTGCAGCTCAGTTTTGACTATAAAGTGAGTTTATGTTCAATAGACGGCATTGGCTTCTCCCAGATTCTAACCGGTTCCCAACAGCGTCGTCTATTTCTTCAACGCGCTATTTCCATTTGCACATTCTAAAATAAAATCGACTTATTTAGTCCGTTACATATGTCTTCAAATTATACCAGGTATTTTTAACAACCATGATGAGTATGTAAGATAAAAAATATGCAAATTTAAATTCCAAATTTAATTTTCAATAGCTCTTTGACTGTCCATTTTAATTTTCTTGGTTAGGTTTACTCTTTTAAAAATAATATCAGCTTATTATAAGTAGCTTTAAACTACGTTGTTTCAAAATTAATTCATGTTACATGATTCTTAAATAAGGCTAATGACACAAACACTGCCTTATGTACCCTCCTCCTGACAACGTTAAGTCAGGTTTAATTTAATTCCTCTTATCTGTATTTTTCTGGTTTTGGTATTTTTGTCTGGTTTCTGTAATTTTCGGGTTTTTCTTTCACATTTTGTTTGCATATTTATAGGGTATTTTGAAAGTGATTGGTGTTGAATTTCACTTCTTTTTAGATCTTTGTGTAAAACTGGTTCTAAATTTCTTACTTTTGTCTATACTGATGATTGAAATAATTATGTTTTTAAATAAAAAATGTGATACTTTATATATACGTATATGTATCGGTGGATATATTATTTATTCATTAAATATTTGCATTCCTTCATTGTAATATATATACATTGAATAATTTCAAATCAGTTCAAAACCCAAACTAACCACCTCTTATTAGCAGCAACAACTAGTGGTAATATTGTAGGAAAACAAAAAGTATTTAAATTCGCCCTATATTCTACACGGAACAATATATTAGAAATAATTCGAGAAGTACAGCGACTAATTGCATACAAAGATGAAAAATGTGTAAACCAAAAAGGAAAATAGTAAAAGAAAAATTCCTTCCCACATCGCCGTCAGAGGACTTGATGTAACGAAAGTTCTGAATATTTTATGATTTAACTTTTGCATTTAATTGAAGTGTGAAATTCTAATTCATAAATTTGTGTCATTACCAGTTCAGAAGCAGGTTGATTCATTTACTTATTTCGTTACACCAACTCCCATTACTGCGATGTGGCGAAGTCCACTGTGCTTCTGTCATTTTTTTATTTTTGTACGTAGTTTACTCCGAATTGAAATATGGGAATAATTTTAAACGTATTTTTTATCTTACTTTGTTTTACACTATAACCACCACTTGTTCCTGCTCTCAACACATAAATGGATTAGTTTTGAACTCTTTTTACTTTGTAGTTATTCATTGATATATATATATATATATATATGCAGAGTGCCCAGAATTAAGGAATCCTAGTTCAAAGCTGCCTACAGCGAAATCAGCCATCAGAAAATTGTGAAATTTTGTGGTGGACTTAATGAAGAGATATGAATGCCTTTTAGAAGTAATAATTCATTACCAATAGACCCACTATAGGGCCCTGTATTAAGAAATTACTCATTTAGTCACACGTTTACCACGATTTCACAACTTTTATAAAAACACATGTTCCAGAGGATGGTTGTTATTCGCAGCTACCATCTGAAATCGCAAGATGACGTGTCGTACAGTTCACAGAAGTGTGTGCTGGGAGATGCTAAGACGTGGCGTGAAATGCTGAGTTTAGGATAAAGTTTTTAAATTTCAGGACTTATCAGTTGTTCCAAATGTTAATAAGCCCAAAATCGCTGGATTGAGGTCTGGGAATAGAGTAAACCACATTTTATGTAAATGCCGTCTGATGACTTATTTTTCTGTAACATGACATTTAAAATCATCCGTAACATACCGTGCAATACGTGGAACAGCTCCATCATGCATAAAGATTGTGCGGGAGAAGCACTGATGTGTTTGCAAAACTGGAACAATTTCATTCTCTAATAGTGATGCATGTCACTGCCCGGTGATCCAGCATGTCGCTGGACTTGTAGAACGTAACCCCTCGAAAAAATATGGGCCGAGAATAAATGATGCAGAAAATCCACACCATACCGTCAATATTAATAAATGCAACGGAGCCTCTGATATAAGGCGCTGACTTCCTAGTTTCGAAATTCGGCAGTTGTGACTATTCACAGCACTATCCAACTGAAAATGCGTTTCGTCTGTTGTGAGGGTATACCAAAACCATTCCGAATCAACTTCAAGTGAGCAAGAAACTGAAATGAGAACCTGAGTTGAGCGCCAAAATCATGTGGAAGCAACCTGTACACTAACAAAAAATTGGAAGGAAAATATTGGAAATATTTCGCAAGATCTTATGAGCAGTTGAAAGTGGCTTATATAATGCCTCTGCTGCACACCTAACACTAATGTTAGCCTGTACGTTTGAACCTGTGTCCTCTAACATCTGAAGCGCAACCTCTAGCACTGGCTCTACAGAAACGTGTTTTCTTCCTCTTCTAGGGCGAACAGAAAACGATACTGTCTCTTCAAATCTCTTTAACATTTTACGAAGGTTTTTAAACTTCATTGGATTCTTAGACTGTCGTTGAAAATTAGAAACTTCCGTAGAGCAGTTTCTGTGGGATAACTGTTTTGGTAAAACTTTATTCACAAAGCGTGATCTCGTGATCTTATCGTTATTGCTATCAGAAAGTACAGTAAAACCGAAATCTCCTTGAACTTGAATGATGCGAATTGTGATCGAGCTACCGCAACCAAATGCGAGCTGTGATGGCCATGAGAATGACTATATAGCTCGTTCCTAACCGTGGGAATCTTACTAAAGAAGAAATCGGAAGAAGGTAAGCAGAGGGTGATCCAGAGATGGTAGGATAGAGAGAGCAGTCAGGTCACTTGCAACGTGCTCGGAATCTGACTGGACTACCGAGATGACTAGGTATTTATGGGTAAAACAAATGTATCACAGTAAATGCAGTATCATAAGATAAAAATAAAATATAAACGAAAATAATACAAGATGTCAACACTATATACTCTACTTATATTTTACAAATTTCTACCAGCGGCGGAGCGGTAAAGTCGCTGAAAACTTGTACTTCGGTCTAAGTTCGAATTTCGCGAACGGACTGGCTGCTTTTCGTGCAGTCTCTTTTGCCCAGATACAATCAAATTAAACTTTCTGTTATTTTACCTGTTTAATATTATATTTATCTTTTTTGCTTTATAATTAATGATTTTCCTTGATTTTCAGTTATGAACGTGCGCACAGAGTGCTGTTGCAACGTTTAAACATACCAACATTTATGGACAAGAAACAATTAATCCAAAATATATTAGTTCTGCACAGAAAATTTATTTCGGTTTACAAAGTTAGTACGCTTGGTAGTTCACTTGCAGCATGCTTCAGTTTACTTCAGTTTCGATTTACTTCAGTGCACGAATAAATTTTATGAGGTTTCACCGTAAGTATTTCAAAAAAATTTCTAGTTTATTTATGGAGTTCATAACTGAAATTAAATGTTTAGATGTCGCACAATTGTGGTCAATATTTTCTTTTATTTTTTAAACTCGTAAGTATTCAGGATTTTATCTTAATTAATTAATTATCATGACCCGTGCCTTTACAGTAACTTCTTCCTTCCGTGGCCCTCACAAGAATGCAAATAAGTTCTGTGAGTTATTTAAGAGAGTATTTCAATGTTTTAGTGTGACATCATTTGGCAGCTTCGCTTGCAGTTACGTCCTGTCGTCAACTCTGTCAAAGATTATTCCGGCGTTAACCATTTTGCTGGCCGACGTTAAATCCGCTACTTTTATTTATTTGAGACAGTTTAAATAAACCACTCCGACTGGGTTTAAGTAAATTTTTGTAGTCTCTGACTGGGTTTAAGTAAATAACTTTTTGTAGTCTCTGACTGGGTTTAAGCAAATCACTTTTGTAGTTTCCGAATGCATTACTTGAATTCAAACTTATTTTACTTTAAATATATTAACGTGGCGGAGTTTTATTTTGTAAACGCAAATGGTGCCCTATGTTAAATTTAAAGACTTAGTAAAAAGGTTATTTCACCTTCGTAGGACTTTGTCATATTAATTCAGAATGAAGCGATAACTGGTTTGTCAGCTTAGTAGGGTCTAAAGAGTCATACAGTCAGCCCATTCGCTGAGACTTTATGAAATAATGACTAACATGTGAATAGTATAAAAAAATAAAGAGGGAGAAAAGTATATAAATAATCCTATAAAAGTAATTCTGATATGTACAGCCGAATATATAGGTTATAGGATGAAAACAATGAATTAAAAATAGAGAAAATTCCTTAATCAAAGTACACATTTATGGATACGGAAGTAGCGCATTTCTGAAAAGTAGAATTTTCAGTTCAAACTGCAGAAAGCATTCACAGAAATGCCATTTTCTCAATCCTCCACAGAAATTAACAAGTTTTGCTGAGCCAAAAGGCAGTATTTTACCCGAATTTAATCCAAATTCTCCAACGTTCATTTCACGGATATTTACCATTCCACATTCGTTGTTATGCGGAAACCTGCAGCGCCGATTTATTTATTGAGTTTCCTCCATTCTCTCATTGCTCGTTTACCATCCCATCTTAAACCGGCATCTTAAAGGCTTTAGAAGGGTTTATTATTCAGATGGAGCCTTTATGTTATTGTCAGTGAATAGTAAATATCGTATGGGCTCAGATGGATACAGTCCATAGGGAAATTGAAACAATAATGCGTCTAGACATGAGCATTGTTATTCACGTTTCCTAGAAACGAAAATAACATACAGCAACACTGAGATTATTGGAAATAATATGTTTGAGTTCTTTTGAATAATGAAATATAAATAAATATTTTAACGTTTCTTTTGAAATCTCAGCTTGCGGTCAATCAGTCATCAGGTAATCAAACTTTCTCGTGTTTATTTCTATGGGTTAAATAAGAAAATTAAAAATTTGAAAAACTCCTTTGCATTTATGCAGGGCAAATTGTGGATTTATACATGGTGATCAACAACCATATACATATTTAAAAAAATTATTGCGAAAATAATGTTAAAGATGGGAGCATGAAGTTACAATAATTACAAATGTTTTTTATCACTGTATTTTTCTTTTTCTTACAGGAACTCTGATAAATAATATTCACTTGCTTCCGAAAAAAAATGTTGAGATATCTTAAATGCTTTCTTAGAATATTCAATATCATTTGCGGATGACTTAATTAAAAGTGCATTCATAGAAAACCCATGCGATAAAGTCTGCAATCGTTGATTACCCACTCGCCTCCCATGCCTTTACAGATAAAACCGTCTATCAGTGAAAGACCACATTGATTAAAACCCACATGGTGAAATGCTCATGTTGATGTGTACATATACATATATATACAAAAACAAACACACTCACATATATATATATATATATAGTATATATATAGTATATATATATATATACATATATATAGTATATATATATACATATATATGTGTGTGTATGCTACCCATGAGGTAAAAAATGCCTCATTATTTTACTATAAAATGTAGGGATATATCACACCATGTATGGGCAGTACCGGCCTTCATGAAACGCTGCAAACTCAAAGGTCGGAAGGAAAAAAGAAATCGATGCTTTCTGTCAGAAGGGGTAGCTTGATGAGGCGTTTTTAGTGCCTTTGTGAAAACTAGTCTTTAGATAGAAAAAAATAATCTTTAGAAAGATTTTAGAAATTTTAATATTTAATAGAAAACTGCTTGGTCTAAAATTTAGCTTGTAGTTATAGTTAAAAACTATTTTTATAATAGCAGTGTACGTAGTTATTTACTACAAAATACAGCCAGACAATCAGGAAAAAATAATGATAATTATTATTTGTTTGTTTTTAGGCATACCCGTTACCTCTATTAATGGATGCAGCTCTCAATTGAAATCGTTGATCTAAGCGTGATGTGAAGAATGTGCCATCTCAGATTACACTAATGTGATAATGTGACAAAAAATATCCTATAGTGTTGTGATCTGTAATCAGACGTGAACAAAAGTCGGTTACAAAACTTCGGTGAAGTAAATCAATAAATATTTTGTTGAATTTGGAGACCAAAACCTTGATATTAAAAGGCTGAAAAAAATTATTTACTGTTGTTCGAAAGGAGAAAAATAAAGTACCTTGTAAACTTTTCACCTCTTGATCAACGATACAGAAAAAAAAAGCATTTATTAGTAAACACAAGGTGTAAGAATAAATGGATTGAATTGATAAGTAATGACTGGAGAACTATCATTACTAACATGGATAATTAAACATTGAAACTGAACCACATTTTGATTAGCAGCATGAAAATTAATGAATGTCAGATACTGGCTGAAGATGATTTTCGTATTCCCGATTGTTTTCATACATTGGCGATCAGCAAGATATAAATTTTCGCATAGTAGCAACAGCCTTGCGTTTGGTAACAGATTATCATTTGCTGTCCTTCTGCAGGCGATACAGGAAGTAGTATGCGGGTAGTGGTTCAAGAGACGGACTGGCGTTTAGAATCCGAAGTAGAAATTTCGAGTTATTCGAAGCGGAAATCCCGACTGCCTGAGTAATATTCTATGCAGAAGCCTGTTACGCGTGTACGGGTTCGTAATGGATTGAATGATCACAAAACCGATGATAGCATGATAAAAGTTTTCCCCAAAAGAAACATGGACATTTTAGCAAGTATTCGTACAGCTCTTCTCAGTAACATAAAGTACAGTCACTAGTTACCACTTCAAAACTAAGATCATTAAATACAAAACAATATAAAAAGCATCAAATGCGTAGCTCACGCTGTGACCTCTCAATACTCCTAATTTTCCGAGCTCAGCTTGTCAGATTTCCCTTGTTTTTAATAATAAATTTATCTTAAGTTTGATACCTTTACTGAACCTCTCAACTTCCATTCGTATTTTCTCGCCAGGATGTAAATTTAAAGTTAAGTGAAGTGAATAGTTAAACGGGTAAATCTCTGAGTTTATTCAGAGCGTGTTTTCGCTAGCCAGCGCACGTTTCATTGCTACTCGCTGTTACGCTAGTAAGCCTTTTAGCCATTTTGGATTATCATCACGCCTGTTGGGTTTTTGTGAGTCAACCTGTTATGTGTAAATTAACGTGCTAATCCAGCACTATTTTATAGAATTATATTCTACATTGAAGTTTCGCACCGCAATTTTACGGTGTTTTGTAATGCACAAAGATCGTGCCTTTCTGTTAAACTTTGAATTAATAAAGGGTTCTTTTCACCTTTCTTCTGTGCTTTTAATTTATTCACGCCTGTGCGAGAATTCGCCAGATCTTACATGCTTGGAACTAAAATGAGAATTGATGCTCTTTTCTCTCTTATAGCTCCCGTCCACCGAGAAATACCCGCTACCTTTGATTTATCGAAATTGCTCTTAGTCTTATACAGTTCATTTATATACAGGGCCAGATACAGTCACAGTTACATACAGAAATCAGGCTAGTTACAATTTAACTGAGATTTGATCCAAATTCTCGAAACATTTGGCAACTTTCGGCATTTTCTCACAAAATTTGGTGATAAAAATTAGTCGCCAAAGCTATCGCCAGCTCGGTTTTAACGAGATAGCCGTTTAAACGGACTCGCCTATGTAACCTTATTTTTCCGGGGAAGCTTCAACCTCTTAAACCCTTTCATGGTATATTATAGAAGAGCATATATTTTCATTATACAGAACATAGAGTTTTACATACGTCACTAAAATTATTTACATATATACAAAATTCATAGCAATCCCAAGCCGCAGGTCCGAGTAGTCGAGTGGTGTCCGATAGTTTAATAAGTAGACTAGATAGTATGCCCAGAATCTCCATCAAAGGCACACATTAATTTATTTTCTTCTGTTATGCTTCCTCAAGACTCTATTTCGTTCTATTCTATTATTCAGAGCCTATTTTGTTATCCGCAGAGATTATCATTCCATAAAATCTAAACACTAGAAGCCAGATAATTTTAGGTTTTACATTTAAGTGAAAAAAATTACAGTTACCAGATTTCCGTTTGACGCCTAAATTGGAATTATCAGTAAAACATAAATCAGTTTCAATACAATCTGCCACTGAAGCTAAATTCACGAAATATAACTGAAACGTTATTGAAAAGCAAGATTTTAGATTATTCAAATTCAAATTCCAATAATTTGAATTCCCTACATTGCGTCGAAAAGTTAAACATGTTTTCAGAGCTGATTATTCTAAAAGAGAAAATACAATGTACGTCCAGAAAGTAAGTTCCGTTTGGTAATAAAAGTAAATTGTGTACAGCTACAGAAAAGTTATTTATTGCACAAAATTCAACAACTCTTAAACTACTTTTCCACATAACTGCCGAAATATTGCAGGCATTTGTCATAGCGTGGCACAAGTTTTTGTATACCTTCTTCATAGAAATTTGCCGCCTGTGTCTTCAACCAGTTGGAAACAGTTTCTTTCAGCTCGTCGTCATTGTTAAAGTGTTGACCGCCAAGGAAAGACTTAAGATGTAAGAACAGATGAAAGTCGCTAGGAGCGAGGTCAGGGCTGTACGGAGGATGGTCAAACACGTCCCAGCCAAATCCCTGTAGGAGGTTTTTCGTCACATTTGCAGTGTGTGGTCGTGCGTTGTCGTGAAGAAAAACAACACCTTTTGACAGCAATCCTCGGCGCTTATTCTGAATTGCACGGCGCAATTTCCGAAGTGTCTCGCAATAAGCATCTGCTCTGATTGTTTGACCACGCGGTAAGAAATTAATGAGTAAGATGCCTTTCCAGTCCCAGAACACTGTGCACATCATTTTTCGAGGTGTCAAGATTTGCTTCGGCTTAACCTTTGCTGGGGATGAAGTGTGCCTCCATTCCATTGATTGCCGCTTACTTTCAGGGGTGTCGTAAGAAACCCAAGTTTCATCTCCTGTGACTATCTGTGTCAGAAATTCTTCACCGCTTTCAGCATAACGGGTCAAAAACTGAAGTGCACTACCCATCCGTTTTGTTTTGTGTTGCTCAGTAAGAATCTTTGGTACCCAACGTGAGCAAAGTTTACGAAATTTCAGTTTTTCGGTAACAATTTCATGCATTAGTGATCGTGAAATTTGGGGAAATTCCATAGCGAGAGCACTAATTGTAAACCTTCGGTTTTCATGGATCTTGTCATCAATCGCGTGAACCAGTTCTTCTGTAACCAAAGATGGACGCCCACTTCGTTCTTCATCGTGCGCATCACTACGTCCGTCATTGAACTTTCGGACCCATCTTCTCACCATTGAATCACTCATCGCTTTTGGTCCGTAAACATCGCAAATTTGCCGATAAATTTCACTAGGTTTCACTTTCCTCGCATTCAGAAAACGAATCACAGATCTGATTTCACAAGCGGCGGGATTTTCAATCAACACCGACATTGTAAACAAGCACAACAAAGCGTACGTGACTGACAGCGATCTCCAAATGGCGCGCGTTTCTTCTCCTTGATACAGAGCGTCTACTGCGCATGTGCGGAACTGCGATCGCAGAGCTGCAGCGGAGATAAATTGAAACGGAACTTACTTTCTGGACGTGCCTCGTATAACGTTTGAAATAATATAAGGCAAACGGCAGATAGCAGCGAAAAGAAATTAATACACTGTGAGCAATCATTCTGAGTACAACTAACACTTATTTTGAGAAACATAGTTTGCTCAACTGAGAGACAGAGAAGGTAATGAAGTAAATTTCTAAAATACATTTGAAGAGCATCTGAGCAAATTTACTGAATAACCATTCGAACAGCAGATGTGAAACGAGGTTCAGATTAGCGTAACAAAACTAAGCTTGGGCTTTAAAAATTTTGCAAAAATATTATTTTCTAATGCAATTAGCTACAGGTGGTTTTACAGAACTTTGCAACGGCACTTAAAAAGGTTTTTTTTGATTTACTGGACTATTATTCCAGAAGATTTCATTGCAAGAGAAACACACTAATGCAAAACTTAAAATTAGGCAAATTAGAACACAATGGAATGGAAAGCTCATCTAAAGAGAAACTTAACCCAGAGCTATCTCAGTACTCCGAACTCAAGATGAACTAACAATTCGCAACAATAACAACAACAATTAAGACCAGATGCTCTCTCTGGCCTTATATAGTTTTCACCCAGCCGCCGAGGTATTTCTAGTACTGTCTGCTTCTCGAAATTACTGGAAGTCATGAGTGCCAAATACAGTTACAGTTACACATGAACTCGACTCCATTTATAAAATTTAAATATTTTTTTACGGTGATGCAGGGACCAAACCAAAATGTCGCCATTTCTCAAAATGGCCATTTCTCAATTTTTCAAAATGGACGCCATTTCTCGCCAAAATTGGAGACTGAGTAAGTCCCCAAAATCGTTGCCAACTTGGCGATATCTCGCCAAATTACCCAGATAGCCATTTACTCGATATTAAATGGATTTGTTTCTGTATTCTTACTTTTTCGGCCGATCGTTTCTCTCTAGATTTGTCATGTAACATTATGCGGAAAAATGCAACAATTTCGCATATACAGAGGCTGTTCGCACATTTTTAGACGATGTATATTGTATTCACAAAACTAAATTAC
>KK116522.1:80449-121486 GCA_000611955.2 Stegodyphus mimosarum | reverse complement strand
CAATTCAAATCACCTGCAATAATAGTAGGAAATCCAAGTTTAGCAATTTCATCTAAGTCTCTAATGTCGAGAGGTCTCCCTGGGGGCTTGTATAGCGAAATCAGTAAATAATTTTTTCCCTTGCTATTTAAGATACAGGCACAGACCTCAAGACTGTTGAAAGTAGGGAGGGTATATTGGCAGCATTTTAAATATCTTCTGGTTGCAATGGCGGTGCCACCTTCTCGGTTGTGTAGTCTATCGCTTCTAAAAATATCAAAGTTGGTAATCTTAAGCGTATCAGTAATTCTTAGGTGGGTTTCGTTCAATAGCAGGATATCAATGTTGTGCTTGTTAATAAAATCTTTAACTTTAGTAAGCTGTGACTTAAGTCCGTTACAGTTGTAAAAGAGGAATTTGGCATAACTAATTTGTCTACTATTGCATGTTAAATTTCGTAGGGTGTGATTAATTATAATTATGAGCATCGAACATCTTAATGGCTTCCAAAGCCACGTTGAGTTTACTCATTTGCGAGTCTGCGTCTTTAAATTGAAGGTAAAGTGAGTGCAGATTTGTTACAAAGGAGTTAAATCTATGTCGTTTGAATCATTGTAAATAGGGGTTTTCTCTCTCATAGTAGTTTTATTGCGATTTGATTTCGCTTCATTCAATTTCGTAGAGGCAGCGGCTGCTGCGTACGTCTTACTTTTTTCAGATTGGCTATTATGGGTGCGTTCGCCAAGGAAACTTCACCTTTTATTTCTCTAGTCAAAATTTTTATGATGACTGCCCCTATTCTAAATTATTCTGGCCCTTATTTAGGCTCAAAATTAAGACCTTCATGAGTTTTTGCCTTTTTTCTCAATGCGAAGGCATTTTTTCCAAGTCTTTCGGCTTACCAAATTTTTACCGTATTAGACAATCCCCTCTTTTCGATGATATAAATTTCTGAGATGATGTGGAGGTAAAGGCGTAATTGCCTATGAACTCCGTAAATTGCACTTCCTTGATCCTTTTCCCGATTGGCTCGTGATTGAGCTACTAGTTTTCTTTGCGGCTTCCGACATGGCGCTGGGAATAATTTTCTTATTTTCTAAGTGCTTTTTAGAATGTTGAATGTTGCCTGGCCGTGTCGGGCAAATTTCGCTGCACGCAGCGTGAGCTCCATTACAGAGCACACACTGAGCAGTGTATTCCTTCTTGTCCTTATATGGGCATTCAAAAGATTTATGCTGTTCGATACAACGAACGCAGCGAGGTTCTTGTGGCATGCAGTCTGTGTACGCCCGTACCGCGGTTCAGGCGTGGGCGACGCTGAGATGGGTTCCCGCGAAAATCTTCGCTATCCCGGAATAACTGAGAATTGCGATTTTCGAACAGCATAGAGTTCCTAATACTCCAGTAAGGAGAGTTGATTAAATATGACAGTAGGCACAAAGATGTTTGCGGAAAAGCATAAACTTTTCATAGATGTTTTATGAACCATCCGGCAATAGATGCAATGCAGCGCCTGACAGGCGGAGAAAATCTGGAGCCAAAAGTGCGATAACCAATTGAAAGACAGGGAAGAAAAGAAATTGCCAATAAGCCTTAACCTGTGTCTTAAAAAAAATTAATGTGTCTAATCTTAAATATTAATTTTACCTAGTTAACTATTGTATCAAATCAAATATATTGGGTTTCTAAAGTTAATTACAAATATGCAAAAAATAAACAAATGAATGCTAGAGAATATATACATAGAATTACAATAACAGAATTATATGACATGGACAGTAACAAAAAGAAATTAAGAGGAACATAAATACAATACTAGCTGTTTAAATATCTCAGGATTGCCTTGGGGCGTTTCTTGTTGTGCATATCATGAATATCATATGTTAGATTAGGAATTGTGCTATTCTGCACTTTGCTGATGTTTGCATAAAAATTTTTGGCCAATTCAGCCATATATTCCTGTATCTCTTTCATTTTAAGTTCTCGATGAATGGCCTTGTTTCGAATGAACCAGCGACCATTCACCGCTTCTCTTAACACAACATTTTGCACAGTTTGTATTTTATTCATAGAGGTTTTGCAGGCAAAGCCCCATACAGGACAGGCGTAGGTTAGGATGGGACGCAACATGGTTTTGTAAATGAGTAACTTATTATCAATAGAGAGAACGCTGTTCCGAGCAATTAAGGGGGCGAGTATATGTTTACGCACTCGGAACTTGGCAAGAATACTTGTAATGTGGGGGCCCCATGTGAGTGTGCTATCAAGAGTAACTCCTAAGTATCGGGTTTGCTTCGTCCAGGGGATAGGTGCATTGTACATTCTAATAACTTGCAATGCATCACATCTTCTTCTGGTGAATAGTATTGCGTCTGATTTGGAAACATTGATTTGGATTTTCCACTTTACTAGCCAGGATTCCAGTGCATGGATGTGATCCTGTAATGATTGTAGAACTGAGCCATAAGATGCACTTTGAGTGAGAATTGCTGTATCGTCAGCATACATTGCTAACGTGGTGTGTTGTGTACGTGGAATGTCGTTCGTGTAAAGATTAAAAAGTAAAGGGCCAAAAAGGGATCCCTGGGGGACCCCGGCCTTTATGATTCTAGGTGAGGATGTAGTGTGATTTACACGAACGACAAAATGTCTGTCTGTGAGGTATGATTTGATGATGTTGGTGATGTATCCTGGAAAACCCAGGGTGTGGATTTTGTATAGTAAGCCCTCAAGCCAAACTCTATCGAAGGCCTTTGCTACATCCAGTAGGACAGCTCCTGTAATGGACTTTTCTTGCAGTCCTGCAGAGATCATTTCAGTAACATGGTATAGTTGGTGAACTGTCGAATGTTTACGACGGAACCCATATTGTTCAGCTGGAAGGATGTTGTTATCCTCCGTAAACTGTAGCAGGTGACATATTCAGTGATCTTGCTTAGTCCGGATAGTAGACTTACTGGTCGATAAGAGGAGGCTTCCATTGGTTCTTTTCCAGGCTTTAATAAAGGTGTTATTATTGCAGTTTTCCATGTAGCAGGGTAATATCCCAGGGACATAATGGCATTGATGATCTTGACAAGTTTGAATAGCATGATCTTGCCCATAGACTTAATCATCTTGTTTGTAATCTGGTCTATGCCTGGACTTTTCTTACGTTTCAGTTTTGAGATATAATTAAAGACCTCCGAAGGAATGACAGGAGGGATGTTGTTCGTGTTTGTTAGTGGGGTAATATTTGTCAGTGTTTGTGAGACAAGAGCTTCTGTTGCAAGGTGTGATATGTTGTTTGTGGTGAACTGGGAAGCGTAGTGATCGGCTAGCGACTCAGCTTTCTCCAGTTCTGTGTAAACAATTCCATTCTGGCCATTTAAGGGCGGAATGTTGGTGTGGCATCTTTCAAGGGATGAGACAACTTTCCACAGAGAATTATCATCTGCAGATAGAGAGGATAGATGTTTGGCCCAGTTTGTGTGAGTGTGTGTACGAGTCAGGATCCTGACTTGCTGGTTCAGTTGATTAAGTAGAGTCCTGTCCGGGGGGTATCTGTAACGCTGCCATTGCTTCCTTGTAGCATCTCTTTTTCGTATGGTGTCTCTGATTTCCTTAGGATATTTTGGTTTCTCATGCTTTAGCTCCTTACTATTTTGCTTAAGTGCATTCAGCATTTCATCAGTAAAGTTTTGCACTATAGCATCTAACTCATTGCCCGTTTGTGGTGTTGGGATGTGTAATGCAGTGTTGTTTAAGGCTTTGGTATAACCAGACCAGTTGGTGATAAAGGCCTTCTTGTGTGGTGTGTTATGTCCAGTAATATCAAGCTGTACTAGGACTGGATTGTGAGCCTCGAATCACAGCCTCGAATCATAAAGAAATCCAGTGTAGTAGCTGATGTAGGTCCATAACGTGTTGGGGATTGAGGAGCTGCAATTGTAAATCCAGCCGAATTGGCAAATCGTAGAATTACATTTCCAAGGAAAGTGTTAGTGTTGCAGTTCCACACGCGGTGTTGTGCATTGAAATCTCCACCTATCACTATGTTATTGTTGATACTAGCAAGAGCTTGGAATTCACTCAAAATGCTTACGTGAGATGTCCTGTTGCCTGGTATATAGGTGGATATAATAGTGAGTGGTTGTGTAGTGAGTGTTGTGATAGTGATAGCTAGGGCCTCTATGGCTGAAAGCTGTGGTAATGTTGTGTGGTATTGGGCAATGGAGTGCTTAATTAAGATAAGGAGTCCTCCTCCCGGACATCGACTCGTTAAACGTGGTCGATCCTGTCGATAGATATGGTAGTTGTTAACATCAACTTTGACCCCTGGCCTCAGCTTGTGTTCTTGTAGGAGAATAACATCGGGGCTGTACTCATTTACAAAGATTTTAAATTCATCAATTTTAGGAAGTAAACCATTTGCGTTCCATGTTACAATTAGGAGTCCTCTATCCATGATTTGGAGTTGCGAACCCGTTAATCTCTTCAAGTATCTGATACAGAATAAACATTTTGTCTAACATATCAGTACATTCTTTTAATGCATTGATTTTACTTTTGAACACCTTAATAAGGCGAGGAACATTGAGCCCTGACTCTTGTTGAAATTGAATCATTATTTTAAATAACTCCAGCAAACCTGATTGTGTTTTGCTGGTACTTGGGTTAATATTGCTAATATTATTACTTTTTACAACTTTAAGAATTGCAGCGGCAGCAGGCGTTTGCACTGGTAGTTTAGCACTAGCATTTTCAGATGCTATTATTGGGGTGTTGGTAGATTTGGCCATCTGTGCAAAACTGATACCTGGTTTGACAGCTGAACTTTTTTGTATATTTCCAGTATTATTTTTTTTGTATGACGGAAATTTTGGGCACCCCCTGTAGGATGCTGTATGAGGCCCAGAGCAATTCGCGCACTTGGGAGTTTCTAGTGTCCCCTGGTGATCACAATTGCTTGTACGGTGGAAACCAGCACATTTAACGCACCTAGGCGCTACAAAACAATTTTCAGAAGAGTGGTGCCACTTTTGGCAATTGTGACACTGGGGGACCTGGTTTTTGGCTATATATTTTTCCACCTTGATGTGAAATAGCATTAAGTACTCCAAGTCGTATATTTTCTCAAAATTCTCTCCTGGAATAACTTGCGCTTGGAATAGGGGCATTGGTGCTTTAGTTTTGTACTTGGTCAACTGGACCACTTTATGTACATTGTATCCCAGTTCTTCTAGTGAATTTTGGATAATTTCTACATTCGAATCTATAGGGAGACCCCTTAGGAGTATCTTAACAGGTTTCTTGTGTCTAGGGTTCACTACGTAATGCTCAATTCCAGGTTCAAGGAAAAAAGTGCTTAACGCACGGTGATCATCCGGTGTAGCCGGCTCGACTTTCAGGAATTCACCACTAAGGCGACCATAAAATTTCCTTTCTGGTAATTTTTTGGCTAATTCACTCATAAAAGTATAATAGTTTGTATTTTGCGGGGGCTTAACCATGACAGGGGGAGCCTTTGCTTGGGCCGGCTGCTGCTGCAAACCTATGCCTGTCTGTGTATTAGTATCAGTATGCATATTATTTACATTATCATTAACATTACTATCACTAGCATTCATATTATCATTATGAGTAATTACATTTTCAACACTACAATTCTGATCATTATTACCGTTACTAATTACATTACTAGGAATAGAACTATCAGAGATATTTTTATCATGTATATCAAGTTTCGCAAATCTATTTTGAAGGGCTACTTGAGCCTTATTTTTTACTAATTTCATGCCTTTAGCCGTCTTTAGCGGCTTCTTAAATCCTGCATCAGTATTACCATTTACATTGTCATCATCATTAACTAAACTTTTACGCTTATGGCATGCACTAGAATTAACATTACAATTAACTTTATCCCTGCCTAACAATAAGAAATCGCACTTACCTTTTAAAGTAGAAGAGCATTCCTCCAGTTTCGCAAGTCGTTTTTCATTATCCAGTCGATATTTATTTTCACATGCAATAACCTCACAGTTATCCGGTATGTTGAAGTGATGTGATACCAATCCTAAGTTATCCCGTAGGGCAGTTGCATAGGTATCAATTCGCAACGCGATGATGTTCAAATTGACCATGAGCGAATTTACACGTGCTAAATTCGTCATTTCACATTGCGAGAAATCCAAAGCTAATAACTGGTCTAGATAATTATCATCAAACACCTTATTGTGAAGGAATTGCACGATATTCCTTAAAGGAATGTGAATGGAACGCACGGTAAATAATCGATTGCTTTTATTCCTCAGAAGTACAATCAATAAACAACATCGTGTAATGTTTCCTGTTTTGTAATCCTTCTTAAACGAAAATTTGGGAAGTTTACAATTGATATTTACACCTAAGTAATGAAGCAACGTACAATCTAACAAGTTTTAAAACCCCGAACTGTTTACGTCTAGATAACAGAACATCAACCATATACCATATTTATCTTCTTTTAAAATTACGCCAAAGTCGTAATTGCGCCAAATTCTTTTCTGGGCATGCACAGTTCGTTTAACATTGTTCAACTGAATGTGCGGTCTGCCATTACGCGTCCGGGCCTACCCTTGTATGATTTAATAGTAATTCTGGTATCGAAAAGATATCTGATGTCCCACATCTTTTTACCTTCATCTGTACGGGGTGTTTCGATGTAAAAAATTGGCAGTTGAGTAGCTACACCATCTCTCATGCGGGTAATGGTTTTAACTTTGATAATAGGAATTTTATTCGCCTCTAATTCTTCCTTTATTTCCTCAGGTTCGTAATCGGTTGAGAGTCCTTTAAGGACGAGCCTGTTGCATTTGTCAGAATTAAGCGCGAAAGTATGGAAGGGGATCTCCTCTTTTTCTAGCTTATCTTGTACCTTTCTATAATCATCTGCAGTGCTAAGTTTAACGACAAAATTGCCTCCTTCGTTTTTACATTCTAGTTTCTCGATGAGAAGCCTTTCCTTGAGATCTTTACGGAATTCTTTTACATTGATGATTTGCGTAATTACTAATGGAGGGATTTTGCCAGCATATTGTCTAGGTGTCTTAAATTTGGGAGGGAAAGTGGAGTCGTCATCTATCTTGTTTTCATCTATGTTACTATCCTTATCTAAGTTAACTTCAGTTAGATTGTTAAATTGATTTGAAGATTTAAGGGTTGGAAATTCCTCTTCATGTGAGTTGTTTCGTTTACGTCCGCGTTTTACGGGTTTCCAATCCTTATCCTGTTGTGGTGTATCCTGAGTGTTTGAAGGTAGGGTTAAATTTGCCATAGCATTCTGTAAAAGAATTAATCCATTTTCGTGAGATAAAATATGATCTATTTCATCTACCTCGTCTCTCAGGGAGCTAACCATCCTATCATGTTCGTTCGTGCCTTCGCTATTTTCGATTTGCCGTTTAAGTTCTTCACTATCATGAACAAGTGGAATTTTACTCTTAATAATCGAAAGAATGGACCCCGGTGGGTCAGCCATGACGGTTGGTGAGTCACTATGCCCTTATAAAGTTGCCTGTCGTATTCGAGAGAAATAAGCAAAAATATATTTACCAGAGTTCAAGATGGACAGCAAACAGGTCGAAAGCAATCGTAGAAAAGTAACATGCAAACTTACGTCCAATCACAGTCCAATAAAGTTTTAATTCGCTGTTAAGTACATTGATAATTATTAAAAAAAATGAAAAACCGATTAAATATGAAAATAGAAAATAACTATTTACAATACATACAAATTACCATAACGGATTATGGTGAATAATTCTGGGTCTTTTGCAGCGTTGCACGATTGTATAGTCATAAGCACCCAATGTCTCTAACCACTTCGTTACTGTGTCTGTCACAAGACGTAAAGAAGTTATGGGAATCTACTAATATTTCGCTATCAAGTGGCTTGATTTTATGACTGTTTTGAATAGTAGTAGTCCGCACAAACCACGGTGAGTCGGATATGATACGGAGAAATTTGCTTTGCATCCTTTGAAGATTTGTTCTTGCGGTCGCTGTCCATGCAGGAGCTGCATACATTGAAGCTCCTGCATACATACTGCAAGAATTATTTACTTGCAGGCCTAATGGCCTGCAAGTAAATAATTCTTTTTGTATTAAGATGAAGTTTTGAGTGTCTGCCAAGTAGGGCGTAAATCGACATGAATGCTTTGTGGGCTTTTTCTCTTATGTAATCCACGTGAGGCTTGAAAGTAAGTCTTTCATCCAGAAAAACACCTAAGTATTTCACCTTGTTTGCGAATGGAACTGTGTCGCTATCTAGCGTGATGTTATTGACATATTTTTGATTATATCTGAATAAAACAACTTGGGACTTGGTAGCGTTAATTTTGATCTTCCAAGCTGAAAACCATCTACTAATGATATTAACAGCATTCTGAAGCTTGTCTCTTGCCCTGTTAGGGTTCAGAAAGCTGCACATAAGTGCAGTATCATCTGCATAACAGGCGAGAATAGTATTAGGGATGTCAGGAATATCGTTGATTTAAGAGACAAAATAATGTTGGCGAAACGAGACTGCGCTGTGGAAGACCAGCTTTAATATTCTTAATTCCAGAGAGAGTATCTTTAATCTTTACTTGAAAAGATCTATTATCTAAGTAACTTGCAATCATGATGATAACATCAGGAGGGAAGTTGTAATTAATTAATTTAGTCAGCAGCCCGGCATGCCAAATCTTGTCAAACGTCTTTTCAATATCGAGAAATAAGGCAGCTACTGTTTCGAGCTTGTTAAGGTGAAGTACTATCTTTTCTGTAATTCTTGTAACTTGTACAGTTGAATGACCAGTTCTGAAGCAAAATTGATAATTTTTTAGATTATTACTTTCAATATGATTTTTAATTCTATTAATAATTACTTTTTCGAATAATTTAGCCAAGGCTGGTAACAAGCTGATTGGCCGATATCCGCACGTGACTGTGCCATCTTTGCCCGGTTTCTTGATATGGTTATAGTAGCGTGTTTCCAAATGGAGGGAAAATAATTTAATTTGAGACATGCGTTAAAAATTTTTGTAATTAAAATAATTCCTTTTCTATTTAAATATTTGATAGCCTTTTGCCGATGCCGTTATATCCTGCCGCTTTCTTTGGGTTGAGATCTTCTACGTAGTTTTTAATTTCTCTGGGGGTGATAAGTTGGCTATTGCAGTTTAAATTTGCAGAGATGAAATTTTTAACATGGTTTTCAATATTGACATCGTTAGGATTTGGGATATGATTTAGGGTAAATTGCTCTTCATAATCTTTAGCGAAAACGTTAGCAATGTCTCCTGCGTTGTGATAAAGCTGATTGTTGTGCTTGATAAGTCCTATTACGTTGTCATCTTTTCTCAGGGCTTTACTAATTTTCCAGACAGTAGCGTCTTTATGTGATAAATTTTCAACGAAGTTCTCCCAGGCATCAGAGCGGTATCTAAGCATCATCTCCCTGAGCACCTTTCGTGCATTTATTGTAATTTCTTTCATCTATGGGATTATTTGATCTTTGCGCAGTCTTTCTGAGTCTGTTTTTCTCACGTATTTTATTACGGATATTATGAGATAGCGTTAATTCTTCGTTATTTCTGGCAATCTGTGCGTTTTACATAGCAGTTTGAATATTGATGTTTAATTTCTGAATCTCGTTATTGATGTCATCTTTAGTATTTAGCGTAGCAGCGGTGGTAATGCTAATATTGATGTTATATTGATAGTTATCCCAGTTTGTTAAGGTACGCATAGGTGGTAAACTATGCATTAGCCCGTAAGCGTAATGGCAAACCGCACATTGAGTTGTTCAATGTTAAGAAATTTCCCCTATTGCGCGTGCTCAATAGCGTACCATTGGCGTGGGAGAAAATACTGGTGAATAAAATAAACAATCCTACACAAGCCTCTTCGTCATGTAGGCCTTAGCTACTCTTTACGATTGCAGTACTATGGACATTTTTTGTGTGCTTATTACATTTGCTTCTGTTTATGTCATTTTGGTTTATTTTGGTCATAAACATTACATTTAGTATCAGTTATTTGTAATAATTTCTTTGGCTTTAATTCAGTAATTTAAACTAGATATATTCCTTAAGTTTTTAAAGTATTTATGAATGGAACGCATGGTAAATAATCGATTACTTTTATTCCTCAGAAGTACAATCAATAAAGATTCAGCTCAAGTACAATCAATAAACAACATCATGTAATGTTTCCTGTTTTGTAATCCTTCCTAAACGAAAATTTGGGGGAGATTACAATCGATATTTACACTCTAAGTAATGAAGCAACGTACAACCTGACAAGTTTTAAAACCCCGAACTGTTTACGTCTAGATAACAGACTATTAACCATATACCATATTTATCTTCTTTTAAAATTACGCCAAAGTCGTAATCGCGCCAAATTCTTTTCTGGGCATGCGTAGTGTGCGTAATTCGTTTAACATTGTTCAACTGAATGTGCGGTCTGCCATTACGCAGCCCGTAAAGGGTAAATAAAACGGGTAGATGGTCCGAAAGGAGGCCATTTTCTACTTTCAAAAGAGGTTGCTGTGAGATATTAAAAGTCAACATGATGTCTAAAATATCAGAGTTCCTCAGAGTGGAGGGAACGTAAGTGTGCTCCGTGGGGGCAAAAGTCCTAATATTGTTAAAGTTCAAAAGATAATTATACAAAATGCTACTGTCCTGGTTATTAACGCGACAGTTCCAATTTATGCTTTTGCAGTTTAGGTCTCCTGCTAAAATAGTAGGGTAACCTAGCCTTGCAATAGTGTCAAGATCTTGGGTGTTCAAAGGTCTTCCTGGGAGCTTGTACACACAGATGAGTAAATAATTCACATTTTTGCTATTTAAAATGCACGCACATGCTTCAATACTGTTAAGAGCTGGAAGGGTGAACTGACAGCATTTCAGATAGCGTTTTGTCGCAATCGCTGTACCTCCTCCACCATTGTGCAGTCTGTCTGTACGGAAGATATCAAAATTTTCAATTTTAAAGGTGTCTGTGATTCTAAGGTGTCTCATTTAAGAGCAGAATGTCCAGGTTGTGCTTATTAATAAAGTCTTTAAATTCAGTCAATTGAGATTTTATGCCATTGCAGTTATAAAATAAAACTTTTGCGTAATTAATATTGTTATAAAATTAACGAAACAGAGTGATGGCTAAATGAATTTCGGACTTTAATAAGCAAAAATGCAGAGAAGCTTAAAATACATCTTATTGCTTACATAACAACTTTAGAATGAATAAAAAAAAGTGATGCCAGATGCATAAAACATAATAATACAGCAAAACAATGACGCCACTGAGCTGCACATAATATTAATTTTAAATGCTCGATTCTCAACAGCCTCCTTCGAGCATGAAAATTGTCATTGTTCATATAGGTTAACCATTACTTATTGACTGTTTTTACACCAATCAACTTCTTTTGAAAATGAAACCGAGGTGCTGAAAGCGCCTTCGTCAGAATGTCTGCTCGTTGCTCATCACTTCTGACACAGCCTAATTGAAAATGTCCCTTCGAGAACTCGTCTTGCACAAACTTGTACAGCGGTGCCTCACACAACGAACTTAATTCGTTCCAGGAGCAAGTTCGTTATGTGAAACGCGTTTTCCCATAACAATACATGTTAAAAAAAATAATTCGTTCTGTAGCATAAAATATGCTAAGATGACATAGCTCTTTCGTGGCATCAGCTGCTGCCATGAACTCTGCCTCTGTCATTGAATTGGATATGGCCTCCTGTAGCTTGCTTCGCCAAGTAATTGCATCTCCACCGTAGAAAGAAATAACGCCTGTTCGAGACCTGCGTGTTTCTGTACAGCTGTTGTTATCTGCGTCACTAAACAACATCAAACTTCTATCATCTTCATTATTGTACCCAATGCCGTGTCCAATAGTATTGCGAAGGTATCTTAATGTTGTCTGTACGATTTCCCAATCACTCTCTGCAGGATTGTTCAGCTTTCGAGACACCAAACTCACTGCGTAAGCAATATCTGGTCGAGTATCCATTGCTAAGTACAGTAGACTGCCAACTACTGATCGGTATGGAATTTCACTGCTGAGAGGCTTTGCCTCCTTAATCATGATCATGCCATCGTCATTTGGTTGACCATAGTCGACCTTGAGACTCGACTTCTTTACTGGGATATGTGATGTCTTAGCATCTCCAAATCGCTCTAATATCTTTCTTGTAAATGCTTCTTGGTGCAAGAAGAATGAGCCATTTTTCAAACGTTCAACTTGTAGACCAAGGACACAATTCAACGTCGTCACTCGAATGTTAAAATGTTGCTTGAGCTCGTCCATAAATGTGAAGAATGCTGCTTTGTCTTGAACAGCGACAATGTCATCATCAACGTAAATCGCCATCAGCATCTTATGCCCACAATCATTTCGTATGAACAGGCAGTTGTCGGATTTACTTTGGATCATGCCATGTTTCTTTAGCACGTCAGTAAACTTGGCATTCCAACATCGTCCGGCTTGTTTCAATCCGTATAAAAGTCGGAGCATTTTGCATACTCGTTTACTTCCGTCATCATAGCCTTCGGGTTGATGCATGTAGATCTCTTCAGTTAGGTTAATGCCGTCTCCACGTCAATTTCATATAACTTAAGATTCTACTTGGCTGCCATTGCAATTAGAGCTCGAATGGTGTCATAGCGACAGACCGGGCGAAATGTGTCTTCGTAGTCGATATTCGCTGTCTTGCATGTACCCTTTTGCTACTAAACGGGTGTTGAATCTCTCGACTGAGCCATCGGGATTTGTCTTCAGTCTGTAAACCCAGCGATTGTCGAGGATTTTACGTCCGTTAGGTGGCTCAACAAGTTGCCATGTTCCATGTTTGGCATGCGAAGCCATTTTTTCGTCCATGGCTGTTTCCAGTCGGCGTATTCAGGAGACTTCGTTGCTTCGTCATATGTTTTAGGCTCCTCCAACTTCAAAATGCTGTTGTACACATCGTAGTCGTTAAATCTGACAGGCCGTTGGATAGTTGAACGGTCTCGCAATGTACGTGCGGTCATCTGTGTTGGTTCGTCTTCATCATTGCACAGATCACTAGTTCCCTGTGTGTCTGCATCGTCATGTGTATCCTCCAAAATAAATTTCATACCGTTTGATAGACCGGTATTAGATGCTATTTCTGAAGGTTGGGAAGTAGGGCCGATTTGCTGTTTATTGAACACTACATTGGCACTTTTTATCGTATCATTCCTTGATGGTATAAAAATGCGATATCCATCGTCATCACAATAACCAACTAAATAGCCCTTTATAGCCTTGTCAACAGAGGTAAATTAGATGACATTTGGTACATGTACAAATGCTGCTGATCCAAAAGCTCGAATTCTGTTAATTGCCGACTTGCGTCCAAACCATTCCTCAAACTGAGATTTACCCGGGGTCTTACTTGGTCCGGTTCGATTGAGAACGTAAACAGCTGTAGATGCTGCTTCTGCCCATAGGAACTGTGGTAGGCCTGAATCCTTAATCATAGTGCGAACTGCATTCATTATTGTACGATTCTCTCTTTCAACCAATCCGTTTTGTTCTGGTGTATATGGCATAGTGATTTTGTAGCTTGATGCTTGCATCATCAATCAGTTTCACCAATTTATCATTGTCAAACTCACAACCACCGTCTGTAACCAATTCCTTTACATTTATACCATCTTTGTTGGTTCGAACAAGAAACTGCTTGATTTTATCCACAGCCTCGTCTTTATGTCTCAGAAATTCTACATGTCGAAACTTTAGAGTAATCGTCCTTAATCACTAACATGTACTTCTTTCCTCCTCTTGATAAGACTGGCGATTCGAGTAAGTCTGCATGTATTATCTCACCAGACCTTTTTTGTTTTGAATCGTTTCGGTTTAAATGTTCGTCGACTTTGTTTACCATACGCACATGGCTCACAAAATAGTCCGTCGTCAGTGAAATCTATACCATTTTGGCGCAGGTACTGTTTCACGTACTGCATTCCTTGATGCCCAAGTCGTCGATGCCAAAGTGATAACGGTAATTTTGTCGTTGTCGTCATTGCCATTTCAGGAAAAGGATTGTCATTTCGTTGTCAACCAAGTAGGCTGCAGCGGCAGAACCTACTTGTGGCTTGACTGGCTTTGCACGTAGTTCAAAAAGTACATTTGATGAACATGGGGCCTCCAAAAGTATATTATCTGGGGTCTCCTTGCGAAAGAAACGACAAATCATATCGTCTGAATCACCAAAGTTCGAGATTCCTCGCTTCATTGCCTTTGAAGCTGATAACAAATTTTTACCAATTTCTGGTGCGTACAGTAAATCAGTGAGCTCAATAGATTTTTGTACGTTTCCAACCGTCGCACACATGTCAATGTCCCCGCAGCCATATGCTGGTATTGTCTGTTTGTTACCGACTGTGATTTCTGCTGGTTTGTTAAAGTGACGGTACGTTTTGAAATACTCGGCTGAATTTGTAATGTGTACTGTAGCTCCGTCGTCTTTAAGCCACACATTTCGGCCACAATCATCTTCTTGACAAGCAAACGCACTGCAATGAGTATTTGCAAAGAAGGTTTCTGTTTTGCCAATCGTCGTAGTCGGCATGTCAGGGGAAAATGGGCAAAATTTGCCAATGTGCCCGGGTTTATTACAACGAAAACAGATGCCATTGAAACCTTTTACACCATCACCGGTCTTACTAGGTTTGTTCATCGTTTTAACATTATTTGTTGTCAAGGACTGAGGTTGGCTGACCATCTGAGGTTTTTTACCACCCTTTTTCCAATCTTTCCACTATATTTTGCGTTATAATTAGCATTTGCGACGAACGTTATCGTACTTTCGTTTCTAAGCTCTTGATTTTTTCTTTGCAGCCGCATGTTGATCTGTTCGATAAGTTTTTCTGGTGACTTCTCCGTCTTTGGCATTGAATCCCACTGTGATTTGAACTCGAGATATTCGTCATCAGGAAGAATAGATAAGATTCGTGATGCTACCAAGTTCTGCGGCAACTTTCCTTCGCCACTCAACTCTTGCTTACGTTGAAGATCCACCCACAGTGTACGTAACCGTGCAAGTGATTGCATTACACTTTCGTCTTTCTCAATACGAAAGGTGAAAAACTGTTGCAGAAGAGTGTCCAATTTTACGCTTGACACCTTCTCAAAATTACTTAACAACTCATTCCATATCGCTAGTGCAGAATTACCATGCATACGGATCAAATTTAAGACATTCGGTGATACATTTGTTCGAATGATCACAGCAGCTTTCGCATTCGCTTTTGCATACACTTTTGCAGTTTTTGCAGCTTCGTTGTACTCGCGTATCGTCTTTTCATTCGCGTCTTCTGCCGGTGCTTTTGGCTCGACAAGGGAATTATCAAAGATGCCCGCACAATCGTTGAGCACAAATAAAGAGTTTATTTCAAATTTCCAGTCAGTCCAGTTGGAATAAACCTTCCAATTTGGTACACTGAACAAAATTTTTAGCTTCCATATTACGTCGTCATTAACCAGGAAATATGCAGCAAAAAAAAAAAAGCTATCGATACACTGTAGCGTCTACCTACACACTGTTCAGCTGGAAGTGTTGAAATCAAAAACGAAAGTCAAAATCCGTGATTCAAATACGTCAAAATAGCCATCGTTTCTTTGCTTGCGCAGTTAAACGTTGCTAAAGCACATAACCTGTTATAAAATTAACGAAACAGAGTGATGGCTAAATGAATTTCGGGCTTTAATAAGCAAAAATGCAGTGAAGCTTAAAATACATCTTATTGCTTACATAGCAACTTTAGAATGAATAAAAAAAAGTGATGCCAGATGCATAAAACATAATAATACAGCAAAAGAATGATGCCACTGAACTGCACATAATATTAATTTTAAATGCTCGATTCTCAACAAATATACCAACTATTACGTAGTGCGTTCTGTATGTTGTATCTATACATGATTATTCATATCAAACATCTTAATAGCTTCCAAAGCTAAATTCAGCTTACTCATTTGCGAGTCTGTGTTCTTGTATTGTAAGTAAAGTGCGTACAAGTTTTTGATGAAGTTATTAAAACCTTCTATATCATTTTCTTCATTTAAATTTGGGGAATTTTCCCTCGGTTTAATTCTATTTTTGTCAGATTTAACATTATTTGAAATTTTGTGTGCCGCAGCTGCAGCGGACGTCTTTCCTTCCTTACTGGTTTCCGATTTGCTTTCGTGAATGCTTGCTTTCGATTCCGATTCTCTCTCAGAAGAACGAGTAGTTCCTTTTGCAATTTCCGACATTGCACTGGGTATGATTTTCTTGTTCTCTAAATGTTTTTTAGTATGCGGCATATTTCCTGGCCTTTTAGGGCAAATTTCGCTGCACGCGGCATGTGCTCCGTTACAAAGCACACATTGGGCAGTGAATTCCTTTTTATCTTTATACGGACACTCGTACGACTTGTGTTTTTCAGTGCATCTAACACAACGGGGTTCATTATGACATGCCGTTTGAGTATGCCCGTACCGTTGGCAGTTAAAACACTGCGTTGGTCCGGGCCTACCTCTATAAGATTTAATTTTAATTTTAGTATCAAATAAGAATCTGATATTCCATATCTTTTTTCCCTGTTCAGTACGTGGGGTTTCAAGGTAAAACACAGGTAACTGCGTTGCTATTCAATCTCGCATTCTCGTTATCGGTTTTACTTTTAATACTGGTATTTCATTCGCCTCCAGCTCTTCCTTAATTTCCTCCGGTTCATAATCCGTAGATAAACCTTTGATTACCAGTCTATTGCATTTTTCGGAATTTAATGCAAAAGTGTGGAAAGGTATTCCTTCTGTTTCGAGTTTATTCTGTACTTTCCTGTAATCATCGACCGAACTTAGTTTAACTACAAAATTTCCTCCTTCGTTTTTGCATTCTAATGTAAGAATTTGCAGCCTTTGTTTGAAGTCTTTTCTAAAAAGAATCACCTGCTTTTTATGAAACATGTTTTGCGCATGCCTTGCATTTGGCTGTTACAAAAACTTTTTATAAATAAAAATCGGGGACAGAAGAAAGTAAAGACGAAAGTTTAGGAGAGACTGATGATGTTGATAATGGTTTGAGCATTAATGAAACTGAATTACAGAATGAATCGTTCAAGGAAAAAGACAAGTTGTGAGACAAGTTGTATTTTTTTTTCAAAAATTCTGTTGTGCGTTCAGATTTGTTCAGGTCTAAATGTAGAGAAAAATTACAGATAGAGCAACAACTGTCTCTGGATTGTAAAACCAGATGGAATTCAATGCTGAAAATGCTTGTAACATTTGTAAAATTATATGACGTTATAAAGGATGTACTCATTGAACTTGGATCTGAACGTCTTTTAACAAATTTAAACCTGGAATTAATAAAATCGATAGTCTTGGCGTTAAAACCAATTGAAGTGGCACTTAACGCTATGGGTGAAAAACAAGCCACTTTACGAACAGCATATATTTCTATCACCTTAATGCGAGAGAAGTTAACAAAGAATCTGAAGATTTTTACATCAATAGCAGGATCAACAAAAACATCATAGATTTGATAAATTCACTAAACAACTTAAATAAAACGCCATCAAAAGCTTCTATAGAACTTAGAACTAGCAACTGCTTTGATGAAGCGTTTATTTCCGTCACCAAATTCATCAAATGAAAAATCAAGCAGTGAAGCAAAAACAACTACCAAAGTTGCTGCTTCTCTTGAAGTACAACTTAGAGTACTATTAGAAGCTCCAGCCAGCAAACTACCGGAAGGTGACCGCTTTAAAAAATTAAGTCAAGAATTTACTTTGTCAAAAAGTAATGGTGAATTGACTGTAAATTTAAAGCGGTTGCTTGAAGCTATTTACAGTATAAAACCAACGTCGATTGATTCTGAGAGGGCATTTTCCGTAGCCAACAATTTTTGCACCAAAATTAGGTCGAAGCTATCAGATAAATCACTATATGCATTGGTGTTTTTAAAATATTTTTTCATTAATATAAATGCATAAATAAATGTGTATTCTTTACTAAAAATATTATTTTAATTATAAGTCCATTATAAGTCTTTTGATAATGTAAGTATGTCAACTTCAAATGCTCGAAAGCCCGAAAAAACAATCGAGCTCGAGCTTAACCGAGCTTCAAATCATCGAGCTTTACCAAACCTTAGTCAAAGGTGGCCAGATAGTCATCATGGACAAGAACACTTATATCAATGGTGTCACTACACTCTTAAACGAAGGACCATATAATCTGATCCCTAAAAACCTTCACCTTCCAAAAATAAAAACTGCTATCAAATCTTCACAAGTCTTTTCGACCAATTTTAAACAATCGCTTATCTCATATGTTGGGAAATTGCCAGATTATATGCACTTCCGAAAATTTATAAAAGTAGTATTTCTTTCTGTCCGATAGTATTAAATTTAGGCACTGCCCCGTACTCGTCAACTAAATATTTAGTTTCTGGATTTTAAGCTCTATTATATAACATTTACACCATAAAAAATTCAGTACAGTTTTTTAAAAAAAGTTAAAAGAAAATTTCTCCTAGAAATTTACTCATGTTTTCTTTTGATGTAAAATCATTTTTCACCAGTGTTCCAGTGGAGGGTGCATTAAGATGTCTAGAAACCAGACTTCGTGAATTTCATTTCTCCTGCATCGAAATTGATGAAGTATTTTCCCTTACTCAGCTCTATTTGAAACTAACGCATTTTGTTTTCCAAAATAAGTATTACAAGCAAACTGAGGGATTAGCCATGGGAAGCCCTCTTAGTCCCATCCTGGCTGATATCTACATGCATTATTATGAATCAAAATTATTTGAAACTTGAAACTTCCCGGTATGGTTCCGCTACGTAGACCAATTGCCTTTTACACAGTTTGACGGTAATAAAGAGGCTTTAAATAAAGTTCTTTCAATAATGAATTCCATTGACCCTGCTATTCACTTTTGAACTTAAGACATTCAATTCTCTTCCATTTCTCGACATTTTGGTCATACATAAGACATCCAATTTCATTACTACTGTTTACCGTAAATCTTCATCGGTTTGCCTTCCACCACGCTTCAAATCATGTCATCTCGGGGGGGGGGACTAAGCAGAAGTTAGCTTCATTTTATGCCTTTGTTTTCCGTGCACTTGGAAGTTTACTGCTCCAAACTGGCTTTTGATTAAGAAGTCTCATCTCAACACACCAGAAGGCACACTCTTGTTTTAGGAGATAAAGAATTCTGTTGTCATTCTTTCTTTCCATCAATTAGCCATAAAACTGCACGTATTTTGCAGAAATTTAACTTTCGGGTTGTTTATTCTCCTATCAATAAAATTCCCAGTTCCATACTTCAGGACCCCATTCCGGATATGAATTCCTGGGGTATTTACAGGATTTTTTTCTTGCCAGTGTGATTTAGTTTACATTGGTCAAACTAAGAGAGCCTTAAAATTTCGTCTTAAAGAATATGAGGCACATGTTAGGAAAAAGGAAGCACAGAATTCTCTGTTGCCCAGCACTATTGGTCCGAAAATCACCCGTTCCAATTTTCTGCAGCCAAAATTATTCAAAAAACATCTTTCATTGGTGAATTAGATATTCTAGAGGCGTTCCACATTAAAAAAAACTTTCTGTTCTAGTTAACGATCCTAATTCCAATCCATCTTTACTCTCAGCCTTTAAGGAAATTGTTTTAGTTCTCTTGCTTCATCAATAGATGGTGCCAGTTGCTTAACTCCTGTCCAGCTATTCTTACCATATCACCATATCTTATGTCGTTCATTTGCACTTTTGGAAGCTGAGGAAGATGGTTTTGTAATTAAATCGTAGAAACTAGTCCTGGAAAATTTACAAATATAACGCTGATTCTTGTTTGACTTCTCCATTAATCAGTGTCAGTGCTTCCTTAGTGTCTTGAAAAGTCAGTAACTAAAGTTTAGTAAGTGAGGTTCAGCTAAATGCCCTAATTGATACAGGCAGTTCACTAAGTTTTATAAATTAGTGTTTTTTGAAAAGATGTTGGACTCGAATTAAATCATATTTTTGTAGAATAACCATGGTGTTAAGTCTTCTCTAACCTCAGTTTGTTCTTTAATTACTATTATATTACAAACCCATGTATATACTAATGTAGATGTGTTAGTTATGAAAAACCTTTCTGCAGACTTATCGGCTATAAAAATCATTCGTCTGTTGAGATAGAATTTAAAGGTTACTGGCCACCTCTTAGAATCTGTTCATTTAGCACCTTCCCTTGTAGCCTGTGTCATTGTTCTCTAATTTAACACCTGATTGGAGACCTATTGTTACAAAGTCAAGATGCCAAACTGAAGAAGATGAAACATTCATAGCTACAAAATTATGTAAATTACTTAAAGAAGTTTATTGAACAAAGTAATTCTCCTTGGCATGCACAAGCATTTGTTGTAAAAATAGAATATCGCAGACCCAGAATGGTTATAAATTATTTGCAGACTATGAACAAATTTACTATGCTCTTCCCCAAAATTGAAGAGCTGATTTCACAGGTATCAAAATATAAAATATTTAGTACTATTTAGTACAATTGTCCTCTGAAGGGCTTATCCTCAGGTTCGTATCGAAGAATCGAAGAAACACTATACAGCGTTTGAAGCTGATGGTAAACTATATTTCTACGTGTTCCTTTTGGCGTAACAAATGGGGTTGCTTCTTTCCAAAGAACAACTGATGATCTTGATGATGTAAACTATGTGTGGCAAGAGTGAAGGTGAGCATAATAATAACTTAGAGATATTTATGGCTGCTGCTAAGAAATATAACCTAACCCTGAATGAGCAAAAACTCTTGTTGAATGGTTGTCCACACACATTCTCCTAAATAGGAATCAAATTCACCCCGCGAATTATTTCGGAGGGTGCATTTCCCTCCTAAACATGTTTCTTCAACTAAATTGCCTTTTGTCCCGACTCAAAATCTGAATGTCAAACTGTGATTAATGCACAAATGCAGATATCCTTCTTCCGAGAGACAGTTATATGCTTTCCAGCAATCCGATAATATGGTGGTCCTTGACAGTACCCAAGATACACGGAAGGTTTTTCTTTGTTTTTTAGAGAAACTGAAAGAACAAATCTATTCGATTATCTTTCAATTCTATCAACAACCCATTTTCGTCTATTTCGACAATCGCTCCTTTTCTGTCAAGAGGAACATTTATTGATCACGGCCATCTGACGTACACTGCCCCCCCCCAAAAGGACAGTTCCTATATCTCCCGTTTTACTGGGCCGATTGACGAAATTCAAATTGCGTTTTTCATGTCTCGAAAGCGCGACTTAGGATATATATTAGATTTATATATAGCATTATTCTAGCATAAGTATTTTGACACAAAATGAATTTTCTGAAATAACATATCTATTTTTTTTCCATATTTCGATTCTACGACTCAAATTATGTCTAAATATTAATTTTTGTAAAATTTGGTGCAAAACTTACGGAGAAATTCAAAAACTTAATTTGGCGAATTTTTTTTAGTTTGCGCCAAGAATAATTCCTTTGGCGAACTTCTTAATACGTGGCAACCTATTTTCCTATCCCTTCCATTGTAATGGAGCGAAAAAAAGTCGCATATTTCTTATCTTTTTACATTGTGCATGAGCGAAAAGAGTGACATCCTTCTTTTTTCAAATAATTTCAGCAAAGAGCGTAAACCGCATTAGATGTTATCGCTTTCAACAAATATGCCAAATTTCAAAACGCGCCAATATATAAATTCACGTATATCTTCGAAAAAGCTCTAATTTTTTTGTAGGTATACTTAGAAATACATCTACTTCAAGTTGATTGTAAAAATTTTATAGGTTATAATTCAAAATTTGTTTCAAAAAATTTATAAAAATTAGTTTAAAATAAAAATTAAAAAATTACATAAAAAAAGGATGAATTTTGTTTGGAGTGAACCTAAATTTCGAACTGGGAAAGAAAGATTCAAGCAAGTGTAATACAAAAAGAGCTATTAATAAATACATACCAAATTGAATTAACATTAAGGAGCTAAAATTTTGAGAGCTAATTTTTTAAAAACTACTCGTTCGATTTTTACAAAACTTGGCAGTTTGGCATAATTTGAGTCGTAGAATTGAAATATGGAAAAAAATTGGTATGCCATTTCAGAAAAACTCCAATTTGTATATTAGAACAATGCTATATATAAATCTAATACATATCCTAAGCCGCGCTTTCGAGACCTGGAAAACGCAGTTTGAATTTCATCAATCCGGCCAGTAGAACGGGAGATATCGAAGTGTTCCCCCCCCCCGCAGTGTACCTCTCTGCAAAACATAAACCAGTCAATAACAGCATGTTTGTGAACTTTCACCTCATTCATAACAAACTCATTCGAATACGTTCCAAACCCAGATCTTGTAATCTATAAAATGCCATAAATGCTTAAATGAGTCTATTTAAACTATGAATCTTTCCTTACTCTCCTACAAACATCATGTGGATTCCGAATACCTTGCTTTTCACAAAGCCATTCACATTCATCAATTTATCTGTTTCGTTCACACAAATGCACACTGTTCCTACATTTCAGACACTCATATTTAGAACAATCAAACGCGCTTTCATGCACCTACCTAAAACAGCTTTCTGTGTTTCCAAAAATCATAAAAAAAATATATATATATAATTGTAGTACAATCGCTCATTTCTTTCATAACCCGAATCTTTTCCATTATATGATTTAAAATCTAAGACATCCAGAAAATATAAGGAATATTAACAATCACTGGTCAAAATCTGATAAAACCATTATGCTGCTTAAACATGTACATGTGCAGTGCTAACAGAGCATGCACATGAATTTAAGGAATTAAATTTTTTTAATCATCGGTCAAATTCAAATCAAACTGCTTTATAGTTTGAATATGTGCTAGCGCCGCACAAACAGCTAGCCGTGATCCTCGAAAGCAAAATATAAAGGATGTCATCATAGGTGTGCTTTTTGTGTGTATTTTGTCGCCAAGTAGTGGGTTAAACTGCATTCTACCCAATTTTTTATAGCATCTTGATTAACAAATATCAGAAGAGAATCGATAATATATTGATATAATTTAATAGCATCTAACAAAGATTATGTTCTGATACCATGTGATTTAAAAATAATGCAAGGCCATTCCTTTGCAACTTAAATAATAATAATAATAAAAAGTATTCTATTATATAAATGTCATATGAAAGAAAATTTTATTAAAAATCGTAAAATATAACTCACAGTAAAACAAATGGCTTATTTTTACAAATAACGCATTCAGTTTGTAATAACTATTTTTATTTAAATTTCCTAAATGTGAATGCCAAAACAGATTTATTACTGGTGCTTCAGTTTTGAAGCAGACAGAAACAAATTCGATTTAGCAACACTGAAACTGCTGAACTTGCACAGCTGTAAACATTCTGAAAGTATGCTGGTTTCCTTCACATATAAGCATACATAATTACTGTTACTTAAACACATACCAGACAGGATAGAGAAGCTCCACTTTCACCTCCTATTCAACTGATATTCGAGAATAAACCTACACTCATTTACAGTGTTTACAGAGAATAGCTTTTACTAACCTGAAAATAAGGAAATTCTGAAGCTCTGAAATCCGCTGCCGTCAAAGAACTCTGAAAACTGTCTCATAAATACAGGGACTGTGGAGACAGGAAAATTTTGATCAAACCCGTTTTATTGGTGCACTACATACCTGAATGATAAACAGCCCACAATATGTTAAATGGAAGAACTACCAAAATCTTTATTAGGAATTAGTAGGGTATTCTGGCTCTGAAGAATCAGTTTTTTGCTAGTCTGAGAGAGCTCTGGAGATGAGTTTAATAAACAACGGTGTTTCTATTGATTAGTGTGCATTTGTTTTGGTTCCTGGAAGTTAGATGTAATAAGCGGTTAAGTTTATTACCCATTGAGTTTAATAAGCGGAGGGTACTGTTGTTAGTTCTAGATGAATCATATTCAATAGTTTCGATTTTCATCCTGTCTTGACATTGGTAATTCGGTTCGAGGTTCGAATTTCGCGAACAGGCTGGCTGCATGGACATTTACGTGTTTTTCCCCATGTATAAACGTGTATACGAGCCAGTTTCCCGTAGAAAGTCCTCCACGAAGGCATCCCTTTCCTTAGGCAAATATCCCTCAAGGCTTTTACCATAATCACATAAACCAAAACAAACCAGTCTCATCCTGTCTTGACGCACCAGTGCAGCGTCCATAACTGAGATTTCCGTTGTGCGCAATTAATGACATTTGAAGTTTTTTTATTTATTTACAACACATCACATGTGAAATGAGCATATGTGCATCACAGTGACCGCCGCTTATTAAACTCTCCTGTTAATAAACTGAGCCGCTTATTGCGTTCAAATTTCCAGGAACCAAAACGAATATATACTACTCATCAGTAGAAAAACCGCTGTTTATTAAACTCATCTCCGCTGCTTATAAAACTCAGACTGGCTAAAGATTAGTTCTTCAAACCCAAAATAAACTGTTAGTGGCTGATAAAACCTGTTTATAGTTCATTAATGTATCTTTCAGGTAGTGCTTCAATAAAACGGGATTTTTAACAAAAATTTCGGCCAAATCTGGGGCTGGTAGGTACCCTTCCCCCTAGTCCTTGTCAAATACCGTTGTAACTCTCTTTGTCCAGACTAGAGCTGAGAGAAACAGAATACCTTAATCTTATGATTAAAAAAAAAAGCAGTTCTCTAGAGGCATTGGAAACGAATTCTTTGATTCTAAATAAATGAGTGTTTCTCAGGATTAAAGAATAGGTGCTGGTTAAGTTAACACTGAGTTCCTTTATCTAACACCATCTGATAGGAGATGGACATACATACGCACATTAAGTTTGAAGGGAAAATATCCTGAAAACATAGTCATCATAAAATGCTTCATGAAGCATCATGGTCAGAAAACATTAAGAAATGCCTCCTTGCTTTATCGGAAATTATCACTCTCTGAAAAACATTAGTGTTCCTTCAAGTATTATTTCAGGAAAGGTTCGTTCAGAAAAAGATATGCAAAACTGAATCTTGTGAAAATGTAAGCACTTCGAAGGAGATCACTAAGTCGATACCTTTGCTAGAGACTATGCATATTATAGTACGCATAGAAAGTAGTCTCCCAATACACAGTAATTGCTTTAGAAAATGCGGTTTTTATTTAGATGAAGCCACAGGGAGTTGTAAGCTGTTTCTAATGTTTACGACATCAGTGAGGAAAATTTCGAAGATTCGTTTTTAGAATACGTTGCAGTTCATGTTAATATGAAATGACTACGATATTATAGAAAGTGTTAAAAGAGCTGCAGAAACTGACAGTGAAAATGATACGGAAGGAAATGACTATATGCCAGCCTCAGCTGAATAGAGAAAAGCACTGCAAACTCTAAAGTCTAGTCGGGAACGCTATTGCTGGGATACCTCATAAACTCTAAAGCTGGTGTCACACATTCATTTACATTTCAGATGACGAACTGTTTCGACAGTTTTCTACCTGTTGTACCAATGAAAGAAAGCTGGGCGGTGCAGGAAGCTGAGATGTAGAAAGGGGTGTGACCAAAGTCACGTGAGCTCTGAGATGATATCTGATTGGTGTTGAAGTATTCGTCAAAAAGTAACATATGTAGAATACAAGAAAAATATAAAATGAAGTGCAGAATGAATAGTTGAAAAACAATATGCTAGGTTAAATAAAGATTATATACATATGTACATAGTATCAGGAAAGCTTGATTGCATGAAAATACATCTGAATAGCGGTGTGCACAGGTCACGTGGGACGCCACCATCCCAAGTGATACTCTGATGAATGCTGCTTCGTTTGGGACTTACAGTTCCGATAGTCGTTAAATGAAATAGATAGCAATTACGTAGGAAAATTCTGATTGCTATTCAGGACAAAAGCAGCAAAAGGACGGAGATGTCTGTCTTCGTCTAAGATTTCGTAATGGAATAGATTAAATAAATTAAGATGTTCACAGTTTTTAGCTTTCCTGAAGAACTTGTCATTTGTTTTTTGTAAGAAAGTATCTAGTGGCTCGATTTTTAAGTCCCTGTGGAGTACTTCGTTCCGCACAAAGTAATGAGCACTGGTTATCAGTCTTAGAAAACGATTTTGCACAACCTGAAGCTTGTTTAAGTCAGTTTTAGTCACAGTAGTCCAGGCTGGTGAGGCATACGTCATGATAGGACGTATAGTTGAGAGATAGATTAATCTCTTTTTGGCGAGATCAAGTTTTGAAAAGCGTCCTAACATAGGATACAAGCATTTCATTACATAAATGGCTTTATTTCTCACATTATTAATGTGGTTAGTCCATGTCATTTTACTATTCAGGGTAACTCCTAAGTACTTAGCATATTTCACAACAGGTATGGGTTCATTAAACATTAGGAGTTGCCTCTTGAAGTTCTTTTTATTTTTATTTTTCCTGGTGATGAGTAGTTGAGACTTGAATGCATTAATTTGTACTTTCCCCTTTTTGCACCAGTCTTCTATGAAAGGAATGTGGTCTTGGAGTTTTTTAACTGCATGATTCACATTTGCAGATTTCACCGCCAAAGCAGTGTCGTCTGCGTAACAAGCTAAAATTGAGTTATTGTTGTAGAGTACAGAAGGGAAGTCTGTAGCATAGAAAAGATAAAAAATTGGACCTAAAACACTCCCTTGAGGAATTCCACTGTGAATTGGACGTTCTGAAGAGAAGGCACCGTGAACAGAAACTACGAATTTTCTGCTGGTGATAAAAGAGAAAATAATTAGCAGGAGCTCACGTTCAAAATTGAAATCGATAAGTTTCGCTATGAGACCCTCATGCCAGACGCGGTCGAAAGCTTTCGCCACATCCAGCATGAGGACAGCAACATTTTGATTAAGGTGACGAGCTGAGCCTATAAATTCAGTCAATCTTACTAGTTGTTTGGAGGTTGAAAGGTGAGTTCTGAACCCAAATTGTTCAGGGGGCAGTAAGGTGAGATAAGACTTCATTTTTTCCAGTAGGATTCTTTCAAAGACTTTTGCTTAGGCTCGGGAGGAGACTTATTGGACGAAATCCGTCTGGTTGAAGTTGATTTTTCCCCGGTTTGGGTATCATGATGATCTTTGCAACTTTCCAGGGGTTGGGGTAGTAAGAGTTTGAAATGCATGCATTGAAAATACTAGTAACTTTGGTAATAAAGTTACGCGGGAGATGTTTTAGTGAAAGAAAGACAGTGATTTTTTCCTTTCATTTGTAAAAAATTGTAAATTGTTCGTTTTCAACAACAATCGGATATCACCATCGAATCTCACATCGTCAATCATCATTTGTATTGGGGAACTAGTTTTCCCTTTACATGGTAACCCTAAAAACATCCGCAGTGATTGGGTGTTTCATATCGTGTGGCAAAGCAGAAAATTTGTTCTAAAATGCTGTTCTTCCGGAATGTTTTGAATATGTGATACGACTTTAAGAAGAACCAAAGAGTATGTATATTCTTTGGAAGAACTATTGAACTAAAAGGTGGAGATTAGAAAAACTACACATAGTTTTATGAACTTGAAAATACGATTGTTGACGAGCAATGTGAAACAAATATAGATGCACCAATTCTTTGTAAAAGCATAAAATTTTATAAGGTATGTTGTTATAAAATTTTTTATAAAAAAAAATCCATGTTTCGCGAATAGTTTAATTTTTAATTTATAAATTAGGTATTAATTATTAGATTAATTGTTAGTAGCTATGATGCTAAATAAAATTGGTACCTTATTTGCAACATTGAAATCTCCATTTATTAAACCCAGTCGCTTAATAAACTCAAAAAATACTTGGAAGGAAGGTGATTTTAATAAGCGGTGGGTTACTTGTATATACAAGCACTATAATAATTAGAACAAAATTGCTCATTTTTTAAAAGCACGGTATCTAACTGTCCAGTCTGTCTCCTGAAAAAACAGTCTCTAACTAATCATTTACATAGAAGGCTTACTTGCATTTCAATTTAAAACTTACGATGACCGGGTAGTGCAAAGGCGATTTTGTTCAGAGAGCTGCCGAAGATTCTCCATGACTTACGGTCCTGTTACACTAGCAGAACTTTGAGCTTAAGACACGCATGAGAACGTAACGACGCTTTAAGGAAATTAGTTTCATATGCTGAGGAACTGCTTAACTTTTGTGTTCCAAAAAATGAGAAGAAAATAGTATAGTAGACTCTAATTACAAATATTTCCTGCATGCCCGGAACTGAGGCATATGTCAAAACTCTAAAAAGAAGATTCCAAATCTTTCATTTAAATTCAAATTTATGAATTTTTACATCTGAAATCAAAACGAAAGCTACAACTCAAAAACAAATTCATGGAAATACAGATAACGTTGCCACACGAAAAAAGCTAATCATTAAGTCTTAAAATTATTTTTCGTTTTCCAGAATGGCGTCATATTTCATGGAGCTCGTAATAATTTTTCCTTACATCCTCCCACCTTGCAATGAGAAATAAGGAATTGAACATTGCAACATTCGTAATCATAAGTCTAATCTCTGGGTTTGCTTGACAGTCCTACCATGTCTCGTAATATGAGAGACTCCGTCATTTAAAATGGGTATGTTTCTCTGTTGAGATGCTTTCACTGCAGATTGCCTTTTAGCAGTTGTCTTGAATTGGTGTCGTGAATCACTATCTAGATTCAGTCTCTCTGCAGATGATAGTTCTAATGGGTAGAGACTCTGTACTGCTCTTATTAATTCACCACTCTGAATTTAAATTTTTTGCTCGTCGACTCCTGGATATAATTCAAGACTTTTCATAAAGGCCAAATCATTCTCTTCTCGTCATTTCCAACTAGTACAATGTCACCTACTTTAAGATCAAAATGTTTGACCGATTTTGCTCTTGAAATTTTCAGAGTCCCTAAATACTCTTGGCAAAATCTCTTCTTACAAGTTTCCCGGGCATTCTGAACGTGCCGCTCATTAGACGTGAATCTACGTCTACAGAAGTTTGGATTGATATCTTGCGTTATAAAGGACACTAAATCGTTCTGTAATTCTCTTAAGAATTCTGATGTTGTATTAGCTGATTCAGATTTCACTTCTGTAACTGTTAACGGTCTATCATTGAATATGGCTTCACAATTACCCAAAACTTCTTCGTAATGTAAACAAGCTTTCCGAGGATTTTGCTTACAATTTTCTTCATTAATCCAATTAGACGCTCCCACCAACCTCCCCGCCAGGGAGCACCGGGAGGTATAAATTTCCAAGTAATGTGGTATTGAGTTCCTGTTCTGGAGACATCTTTGAAATCTACTGAGGCAAAAGCATTAGATTCATCTACGAATTTGGTACCGTTATTCGAATAAATTAAAGTGGGTCTTCCTCGCCGAGAAACGAAGCGATTGAAGAAAAGTGTCTGTAGGCAGATGTTACGAGTTCTAAATGAACACAACGATAGACTGCGCATGTAAACATGCAAATCCATGCCTTTCTTTTATCCCTAAGTATCAGAGGTCCTGCAAAATTAATGCCGGTGATCTGGAACATAGAGGCATCTTGAACTCTATCACTGGGCAGTGGTGGGGCTGGAGGATTATCCCTTTTGCTCGAATATCTTTTACAAATAATGCAAGATCTCAAGATGGATGAAACAGTTCTTCGTTCAGATAGTAACCAGAATCTTTCTCGTAGAGAATTTAAGACGTGAGAAACTCCGACATGTCCTTTAATTTAATGTTCTTCCATTACTAAGCTTTTGATAAGAGGTTGGTCACTGGGTAGAATGGCAGGAGTTCTAAACTCTGACTCATCATCACGTTGATATACTGCTGTTTTCGTCCTAATGATTCTTTGATCTAGAAATAGATTTAGTGCTACTAAACACTCATCTTAAACTCCAGCAAAAGATTCAGTTTGTATCAAACGAATGAGCACTTTCTCAACTTCATTAACCTCAGGAACGGTAAGTTCACCTTTCCTTTTCTTTTCATACTTGTAATTCTGAATGAATCGAGAAATCCAAGCCATCATTCTAATAGTCCGGTTGTAAGTTGAGAACCGAAGAGTATTTATCCAAATCTTTCATTTAAATTCAAATTTACTAATATTTACATCTCCGCCGCCCAGACGGTATAGTGGTTAGGGGAACCGGCTATGATACCAAAAGACCTGGGTTCGAATCCCGGAGAAGGCATGGTTGTACTTGTCCGTCTCTTCATAGGAGGCAAAGGTGGCCCACCTATTAGGTGCCTCCATAATCAAGTGACCCCCACTTCTGGCCTTAGTAGTGGCCAAGCCCAAGTCGGCTGAGGGCCCATCATTGAAAAAAAAATGTTTACACCTGAAACCAAAACGAAAGCTACAACTCAAAAACAAATTCATAGAAATACAAATAACGTTGACACACCAAAAAAAAGCTAATCATTGAAAGTCTTAAAAATTATTTTTCGTTTTCCAGAGTGACTTCATATTTCATGGAACTCGCAATAATTTTTCCTTACATCTTGAAAATTTCAATAACATTATCGCTTATGCTCATTGGTTTATGCAATAAATTTGTAGACACTCAATTTTATCTCAAAAATAGTGAATACCTTTTTTGCGTTTCTTCTTCTCAGAATTCCGCTAGTGTAAACGCGCCTCTAGGCGGACAGGTCGGAAAGTCTGAGAACTTCAGTTCTAAAATAATAAACGGTCTAAATAAAAATTTTAATATTCGAAATTTTATCCAATTCTGTGATTTTTATTTTAAAGGAAAAAAAAAGTCAAAATAGCGCTGTTGAAGTGTTATTGTATTTAGTGTTTTTTACTATAGTTTATCGCACTTTCCTAATCTGTCCTTTCGGGCGCAAAAACTTGACGTTAAGCCTTGCGTTACTAATTCTTATTCTCAGAATTTTATAAACTATTTAAGCTCTTTGATTTATTGCTAAATTTATTTCTGTAATGGCCCTGTACAGAAAACAAACCATTAGAGTAAGTTTTTCTGTTCCTTTTAAATGCGTTTTTAATCTGTTCTCGTTTTCGTGAATAGTGTTTTCGAAAGCATCTGAAATTGTGCTTTATTGAAAATTTTAACAATAGTTGTGGATCTATATTTTGCATTAATTCATTTTCTTAGGTTTGTGAGGCACAGCAGATGCGGTATAAATCCTAATTTGTTTTAAAACAGCAGTTTTCTATGTTTTAGTTTGTGTTTAGTCTTAGCGCATGTGATATACATGTAAAATTATTTCATTGAAGCATGAGGTGTTGAAAGGGATTTGAGTTATTTGAGATTAAAATTATTTATGGAACAGCTTCAGTATAGCCCACCTTCAAAATTTGGTGAAATGTTTTGGGGCCAAAGCGCGTCAAATACCGTGTTTTCAAAACTGGTTACTATCAAGATTTCCGCGTGTTTAAAAAATGGCGACCATCTTGTTTTCAATAGAAATCCTGGATAATAGAAATAAATTTACCACTATTATACACGATTTTAAAAGAAAAACAAATATTAAGGATTTATTAATGAAAATGATTAAGGTAAAAGGATGTAATTTTTAAAACAATGCCGAAAACCTTTAGATATTTCACCCTTAACAAATAATTATGTATTTAAGAATTAACTGTAAATTAGCTTACTACAGCCAAACCAATATCTTAGCCTAAATGATTTCTCAGCCCCACACTTTTCTCATCTGCAAATTCTACCATTGGATTACTTTTTCTCACTAACTAACCCGCATGGTATCTTGCATTTTTCACAACAAACTCTATCCTTCAATAATCCAAAATTCCTCTAAAAAGTTCATACTGTCTTGTTTATTCATACATAAAATATCTGTTTGGAATGCCCGGCTTTCCCAAACTTTTACGCTGGTTTGAAAATTCCCACCTTAAATTTTCCGTTAAGATCTCCTGATACTTAATTATAACATCACCAACAGTAAGTTTACAGTAAGCCATAACTAAATGCAAAAATCTCACCCCCCAAAGTAGCCAAAAATCTTATCTAGAAAACAATATTCTCCACTATTTCGGAGTGTTAAATAATCGCCGGTAACAGTGTTACGAATTTTGTATTTAGATATTTAATTTTAGTAGAATTATAATTTAAATTGCTGTATTTCCTCGTGCAATGCAGCGCGAGACAATTTTAAGAGAAAGCTATGTTGGAAAAGCAAGAATACAGGGTCATGTGCTTTTAACTTTGAGTAAATGAATATCTCGGTAATCTGTATTGAAATTGAATAAATATAATTGACCACTGTTAGCTCTAAATGTTGGCTGTAAGCGTAATTCCAGAAATTTAAAGTTGTTTACATTGTGTTTGTGGAATGGTATGGATTACCACATCCTATCATTTATCGCTACCCTGCTAAAAATGCCCAGTAGAAACCCATAAAATTTTTTTACGGGAAATTGGCCTATGGGTACCTGTAGGCCAAATCTCCATAAAAACCCACAGACTGAAAAACGTACAACTGTATGGGTACCCATAGGATAAATCCTCGTAAAAATCCATAGAAAGAAACCTGTAGACCAAATCCTTGTAAAAATGTGTACGACTATACAGGTACCCAGAGGCCAAATTATCATGAAAACCAATAGAAGGAAACCTGTACAGCCGTATGGGTACCTGCAGGCCAAATCCCCATAAAAACCCATACAGCTGTATGGGTACCAGTAGGCCAAATCCCCATAAAACCCATAAACAGAAACCTATAGAACATATGGGTACTATAAACAAAATCCCTGTAAAAACCCATAGCCAGAAACCAGAATTTTATGCGTATCCACAGGCCAAATCTCCATTAAAAAAATGGATATTCTGTAGGTCTATTCCTCATAAAAACCAGCAGACAAGAACTCAGACTTATGCATATACCCATAGGCCAAATCTCTGTAAAAGCCAGTACAAAAAAATCTACAGACTAATAGAGGTACCCATTGTGAAAATCACTGCACAAAACAGTAGACAAAAAACCCATAAATAAAACCAACAGAATTATACCATATTCGAGTATCCATACACAGAATCCATATTAAAAAAAAATTCAGAAAAATAGAAGTATAGGTCAAATTTCGATAAAAACTAATAATTATAAGCGTAAACCAGCAGAAGTACACAATTAGCAGTGATAAAATGTACAGACCTAAATATGGTGGAAACACACAATAATTTTAAATAAAATTCAATGCGAAGAAACTTGATAAAATTTTATAAATATCTAGAAGCCTACAAGCCCCTGTCCTTCTCTATGCATATCAGTACCTATAAACATATAACAAAATATTTATATAAATTCTCTTTACAAAATTTTAAACTTCCTTTATATAATTTTGAAAATAATAGAAAGATAATAATCAGAGTCATGATTCACAACCATCGAATGATATGTGTGTACATATATAAACCAATAATTCACAATAAATTATAAGAAAATTGTTAATTGACGGTAGCTGTTTTATCCCTTTGATAGGTCGATTAATCTGCTATCAATAACAATAACTGGCTTTTCAATACTTAAATAAGTTTTTACTTTCGATTTTGCCATTTTGCAATTAGTTTTTCCTTAACTGTTTTTAAAGCAAAAGAGGACCAGAAAATTCTATTTTTAAATTCTGACAAATTCCTTTTCAATAATAGTTTTAAATTGAATTTCTGTTCCTTGGAGACGGTGAAGTTTTCTTATTACAATTTATTGGGAATTATTTATTACTTTGTAGCTTTAGCACAAGTCTTGGGCTTATTAATATACTTTTAATTACTTTTATATTGAATGTGTACATATATATGTATCATTTGATGGTTGCAAATCATGACTTTGATTATATAGATATATATACACTCATGTCCATAAATTAAGGATAATTTGGAGTCACGCGGAAATTGAACTCTAAAATAAATATATCACCTGTAAAATCACTACACACATCGTCAAGAATCATATGCAAGTTTCAGGAAGTAACTAGATGACACCGATGGTACGTCACAATGACGAGAGTGTAAGAGAGTGATATATAAGGAGTACAGGCAAAGAAGTAAAATTGTTTGCAGGCGCTTTATAAGCATTTCAGTGCAATAACCGAATAGTTGTGACACAAAGGACACATTTGGATGATTTTTTACGTGGTAGAATTATTGGCCATCTGGAATGTGGGCGTACCCAACTGGAAGTATCAGACGAACTTGGAATTGCCCAGAGTGTCATCTCCAGGCTTTGGTAACAATTCCAAGATGATGGTAATGTGAGTAGACGTTACAGTACAGGTCGCCCCAGAGCTACAACGCCGAATGAGGACCGGTATTTGGCAGTTACTGCCAAAAGAAACAGTCGGAGCACAGCCTCAGACCTGTCTCGTCAGCTCTCTTCAGCCACTGGTACGACAATGTCAAGGCAGACCGTGTACAGACGCTTAGGGCAGATTGGTCTATATGCTCGTAGACCTGTCAGATGCGTTACTGCAACTCACTGTCGCCTGCGGTTAGCCTGAAGTAGAGAGCATGCTTTGTGGACACCGCAGCAGTGGGCTTGTGTGATGTTTTCCGACGAGTCCAGGTTTAGCTTGCGGTCTGATTCTCGCCGGACTTTCATATGGAGAGCTCCAGGTATCCGTTACCACCAAGAAAAGATCATTGAACGACACCGTTACGGTGGTGCAGGAGTGCTTGTTTGGGGTAGAATTATTCTGGGTTCCATAACTGACCTGCATGTTCAAATTGGAACCATGACAAGCTAAATCTATCGGGTCGTCATTCTGGAACAACATGTACGTTTGTTTCGGGGGGCCATGGGTGCACAATTTTGGTTTATGGATGACAACGCCCGTCCTCACCGTGCAAACATCGTAAGCAAATGCCTTCAATCGGAGGATATCACCCGTATGGACTGGCCAGCATTCTCACCGGACTTGAATCCAGTAGGGCATGTGTGAGACATGCTTTGTCAATGAGTTGCAACCCGTCAACCTCCTCCTACATGTCTACCGGAACTTCGGAGAGCATTGCTTTTTAAGTGGTGTAATATCCCCCAAGATCAGATCGATAATTTGATACTCAGCATGCCTAGGTGTTGTACAGACTATATTGCATAGTCTGGGAGACATACAATGTATTAACAATCATACCAAAGATGTAATATTGGTTTTTTGTAAATAGGTTTTTTTTGTAATTTGCTCCAGGGAGAAAAAATCGCTAATTGTTTTAATAATATCAAACATAAAGCATCTTTTTTTGCTCTTTACCTTTTGTTTAATAAATAAGCTGTACAAATAAATCAAATTTGTTTAGCTTCTAACTCTTCCTTTGCCTGATTTTCTGTTATCCTTAATTTATGGACATGAGTGTATTATTAATTTGATTATAAATATATACACATAATACGGTATCCCATTGCATATATATATGTATTACACTGTATTTCAGTTCTTTAATTGAGAAATTAAACAATGGAATTTAATCACATCAGCTTGTTTAACAATTTGACACCTAACGAGAAATGTATTGCCAAAGGATGGTACTTTCTAGTATCTGCTTAAATTTTAAGTTACCTAGAATGCGCTAAACCAAATTTAAACAAAACTAGACAAAACCCTAATTTTCAGGATGAGAAACACAATTAAAAGTAAAAATATTAAATAAACAAGCAAGCAAAAAGAATAAGGGATTTGATTATTAAAAATTTAATAAAAGAGTTTGAATTTAGCATTCTTGCTATCGCCTCAAAACTCACTCACCACTGATAGCAACAGCCTGCAGCTTATTATGACACACATACTCATAGATGTTTTGCATGAAATTTGAATCTTAGAACATAATGTAGCGAAGAAATAATAATATACAAATACTGTGTCGACCATCTTTTTTCAGTACTTTGAACGTTACCTGTAGCTGTCAGAATATAAATGAAACCTCAACATAAAAATATAATAAACTTAATAATACCCAAAATGCAATAAATTATATTGTAACAAAACAAACTTTAAAACATTTACAAGACTCAACAAATACTGATTCTCAACCCACAGTTCAGGAAATATCTCAGTGTATAATTTCTTATTTTGTATCTCACTTTTAGTGTTGTACAATCTTCCACAGACTTTATATAAATAAAATCTATAACATAATGGTTATTTAAACATGTAGTTCTTGATGTAAAAATGCTTAATAATTAACTTTGATATTGTATATATGTATATAAATAATTTATTATTACAAAAGATGTCTCTTATATCATCTCCAAGGAACATAAATTTAATTAAAACGATGCATTATTGGAATAAATTTAAGTCTGTGTTTTATGTACAAGTTGTTTACATTTCTATTGCAGAAAAAATACTTTAAAACTGTATAGATATATTATTTTGAACTGTAAAATTTCTAAATAGTAAAATTAAAGTAAAATTTAAAGTACTGAAAAGATAGCTATTGCTATTGACCGTAGATTATATACTATAAAGAATACCACTTCGTGCTGAGCATTTTCTGTATTTAGACTGCCAAATGAAACTCATATAGTGCAGTATTTAGCAATATAAATAAATCTTCTACACAGCCTCATACACACAGTTAAAATTACTGTCATCGCAATTAAGCAGATATAGCACATATAGTTACATTTGTTTACAAATAGTTATGTTAATATCTATACAACCAGATAAATTTAGTGCAGAAAATTGTAACGATCATTTCCACAGTATAACTAGTGAAAGAAAATGATTCTTAAATATTACTCTAACTATATTTGAAAGTAATCCTAAAACAATGCCTGTACAAGACTCACGATTTGAAAAGCTTTGGTTTTAACTGTCTTGTAAAACCTTCTAATTACTTATGCAAAATTCATATCCATGTAAAAATTACTATACCTAAATCAACTGATTATACAGTGAAACTTTCCTAAAACAATTAACTCCACAATTCCAGATAATGGCAGTTTCTTGTAGCCTTACAAAAATATCAGTGATTTTAAGTACTGTTATTTAATTATGTTCCTGACAAATGTGTCACTGTCAGAGGTGGTCGTCTAAGAAAATAACCACTACATGAGGTTTCACTTAATGCAATTTTTTCCAATGAATAATTCATGTTTTATATTCCCAAGAGCACATTTAATTCCCAATTTTTCCTAGCACATTTAATATTGCATAAACTCTATTAATTATTCACAACTCTATTTCAAAAGCAATTTATGAAAAAAAATTTGAAATTTTCTTCATGAAATTAATAATGATGAAAATTTAAATATGCATAAAAATGTTTGATTATATGTGTTTTAACAAAATATTTAATATAACAATGTGGTTCTAGTCACATACTTGTACAGAAATATAAACCAAAAAGAAAAAAACAATGTAAGCTAAATCATCATATAAACTCATCCAAATTTGATCATATAAATTCATCTAATGATCATCTAAATTTTCACACAATTTTAGCAATGCAAAAAAGATACTTTGGCTTGTATGTCTTGCCTACTTTATTCAATAAGTAATATAATATTACACACATTAAATATTTCAATGTTTACTTCATTCAAAAAAAAAAGCTTACCTTTTTTGTTTGCAAAATATAATGAGTACATTTTTTAATACATGAAAATTATTCCTTCTGCTCAACAACATCACAATAGTCGAAAAATTGAAAATTGAATCATGCAAGATCTTTTTAAGCTATGCTCAAATTTATTAGTACATAATATTCAAATGATAAAGATCTACATGAACAAGCTTTAAAAAGTATTTCTAAATGATAATCAAAAAACATTAATAAAAATACAGTGTTAGTAGAATGCAATGTGCATCTGATGTAAACACACTGAGCCAAATTATCAAGTCTGAAATTATCACTTTTCAGTTTTTAAGCACATTGCTTTTTAGGATGAAAGTAAAGATGGAAAATCAATTTCACGAACAGAAAATCCATTTCAGAACAATTTAACTGTCAAAAAAGTTTTCTGAATGCATTAGATATGATTACACGTGTATGACTTTACTGTTATTTTCTTTCATATTGTTTCATGTTCACAGTCAACGTTGGTATTTTATTTTTCATTATAAATATCTAAACAGTAAAACATAGTAAAAATTGTAATATTGTAAATTATTTATTGCATTACTACAGTCTACTATCCACCAAGACGGTAACATACACATCCCATAACAACATTAACAAGAACGGTGCCATATTGCTTCTTCTCAGAGCGGGGGAGGGAGGGGAATTTTTTCCTCACCTCCACGTTAACACGGAGAAAAATAGTTTGAACACGGTCATGTTAAAGAGATGATGGTTAATACCTGTGTTTATTTGTAATATCAGAAATGTTATACGCATATATAATATGTATATATTCAGGGATATATATTCAGGGAACCAACTCATGGTGAAATCACCTCCCTAAAATGACCGCCTCTGAACAAGACCAGTATTACTGAACACATAAGTACATTTTGGTATTGAAACATTCCTTCTGTAAGACGACCACCCGCAAAGAAAATTCTGGAAGTGTGACTGGTTGCCTTGGAAAGATTCATTTCGTAGAGGCAACCTCCCTAAGACGACCACCTCTAAAAGATAAACGTATTTCTGAGAACATAAGTATATATTGGTGGTGAGCATCACCTCTCTAAGGCGACCACTTGCAAAGATGCATTTTTAATGTGTTGCTGGTTGCCTTAGAGAGACCTCGCTGTGTGTGGTGTATATGATTACCATTATTGTTTCTGACAGAAGTTTTTAAGAAATCAAATAAATGAGCATATATAGTAAAAACCCTCTCTAAAATGACCACCTGCGTTCCCAAGTTACTCTGATGGTCGTAAAGAGATCATGTTTAGGGAAGAGGTGGAGATGAGAGGGTTTACTGTATGTTTTTTTAATTTTAAAGCTTTCTGTTGGTTGCAAAACAGAAATAACCTTTTTTTCAACAGTATCCAAATAAAAGTAAATAAATAAATAATTTAAAATAATCAGTAGACAACAAACCAAAGAATTTTGGTTTACTGACACCAGTATTAATTTCATTGTTTAGAAAAAGTTTGTTGACATCAGTTAGAAAATTAGAATTAATCCATATAAACCAACAGAAGATTTATTTAGCATCTATTTCTAGTATATTGATACCAGTAAGAAAGCCAGTGAAAGTTAATATAAACCAATACAAACCAGTAGAAAGTTCTGAGATTGATGTTGGTTGTGTAGGTGTCAGATGATACCAGTAAGAAAAACCCACAGAGATCAATAGAAACCAGTAAAAGTCAGTAGAGACCAACAGAATTCTATGGGTACCAGTAGAAAGATTTACTGGTTTCTGTGGGGCATTTTGAAACCAGTAAGAAAAGCACTACAGATACCAACAGAAGCCTATAGAATTTTATGGGTACCCATAAAAAATTTTACTGGTTTCTATGGGTCATTTTTAGCAGAGTATGCTTGGCGATATTTTTTGGTGAAAGATCTGGGTGGACTATACTAAAGGATAGCCTTATTTATGTGTATATATATATATATATATATATAGTGAATTTTACAAAATTTAATGTACGAATAATGTATTTCTCATTTCTTGTTTAGGCCTCGCATTCCAGGCTCTTAATAAAAAACGGCAAAGTCGTCAATGACGACTATATGCACGATGCCGATGTGTATATTGAAGACGGTGTAATAAAGTAATGTATTAATTTCATTTAGTAATAACGTATTGAATAATTTTTTAAGAACATTTAAGAATACTTTGTAAATGTAAAGTTTTTAGTTAAAATGTGCAATAATATATAGTTTATTCTATGCTTCTGTGAAGTTTGCGTAAGTATTTTCTCTTCTCAAATCTGTCACAATTTTATAAACCCATAATTCTCATCTCTGCCTGTTAGTGAGCTACTCTTCACTTTTCTCCTTAGAAATAAACTATTCTTTTATTTCTCTCTTTAGAAGAGTAATTACTCTCCAGAAATAATGTGGTTAGAAAGTCATTACACTGTGCGGTTACACATTCTAATAAATAACTATATTAATTGTATTTTTCAGTGTGGCGTAAGTTTTTAGCTTTGTTGGAAGCACCAATAGAATTTGTTTCTTTTGCAAAGTGATAATTTTTCCCCCAGTGTTTGATATTTCTGTCTGAAAGCCGTACTTATATTTCTGAAAGGTTTAAATGCATATTTCCTATGTTTATTTCTTTCATTACCTTCACAATAGTAATTAGTAAGATAAATTATTGTAGTGTTCTTGATTGCTGCAGTATTTACCCATACTTAATTTGACTATTTCAATATGTTTGGTTATGAAAATTGCTCTATTTGGTCCTGGAATATCAGGCATATTAAAATATGAATTTTAGTTGGAATTTTTCTTTTATCATCTAGTGACCATATTTATTGCCTCTTTATATGTACTATTTTATAATTTAAAATATGTCGCATTTCTGGAATAATCCATGTTGTCTTAGTGAAAGTTATGAAAACAAAGAATAGAGTAAGCAGTTAAGATACTTTAGCAAATAAATATTGTATGAATAAGTTTTTCATCATTTGGTAAAACATGGGCAGATCTAGTCATTATTTTCCTTCATTGGAAGATCCAAGGGCTTTATTGAAGAATTTTGAATTTTTATTCAAGAATTTTAAAATTGGAATTTTGACAAAAAAAAAGGGTAGGCTGTCTAATTAGGCCTAGAGGAGTACACAGGCAAAATTTTGTGAAGATAGCGCTTATCGTTTTATAATTGTATGGGTGTGCCCAAAGAGGGCGCACTGAACGAATGGAGCTTCGAAAAGTGCTGAAATGAGCATTTCAGAGAAGCGCGTAAAAGAGTAAGAAGAGATTTTGCCTATGACTGAAAAAACACTAGATTCTGAATGCTGCAAAAGATTTAGCATTACCCGGGTTGTGCCATGAGGAAACCTGCTACTGTACACCTCCCTAAAAAAGCTATTCTTCGTTATGTGATGATTGCATGCATATAAATGAAAAAAAGAAGTAACTTGGGTATATGATATTTACATTTCATATTTACACTTTTGTCTTTTTTTTT
>KK116522.1:42800-80438 GCA_000611955.2 Stegodyphus mimosarum | reverse complement strand
TTTTTTTTTTTTTTTTTTTTTTTTTTCCCCCATGGTGGTACGTTTCGAAGAAAGTGACACTACCTTTGAAAAATCCCAACCCAATATTGCATGTTTTGCACATGTACTGGGATCCATATCAGATTCACTGTCTGAAGGCAATTCGTTAGCACTTTCCGTGCTTCAGAAATGGTCAGCCCTCTCCGATCCATTTGGGAAATTAAAAATCCGGAAAAATAAAAACTAATATTATATCTACAGTTCGGAATTATAAGCCATAAAATGAAATTAAATAAACATCTACAACTCGGAACTATCAAAACGTAGTGCTAACAAAACTTCTTAGAATGAAAGTGAAAGAGAACAGCTCTGGTGAAAAACCAAACAGCTAGCTTATAAAATTACCCCTGACCACCCCAGCAATTTCTTAGTTGATATCCAACCCTCTTCTCAAAAAAAGGGGGGAGAAAAGAAAGAGAAAATGAAACACAGACGTGGACCCCCTTTCTATTGTGAACGAGCTGACCCGAGAGCTGCAGAGAAACAAAGGTACAGTTGTTGGTTTAGTCCTAGTGTCTCAGTAATCCCACCCTGTGCGCACCTGATGTTCGCCATTCGATTTTATGCAAGATTCCAAGATAAATATTTAAAACTAATATAGAATAAGGAGATTAGCATACAGCCAAGAAAATAACATAGAAATTTCTTTTCAAACAATTCTTTTATTTCCTAAAAGAAGTCTGGACTATTTCTTTGAGAAATGAGGCTGTTTAAAAGTTAAACATGGCTAAAATATATGAACTGGTTCGTGTTGTGCTGCCATCTAGTATAAATGGTTCAGAGTAACCTATAGTAACCTGTAAATCTTTTTTCATTCAATTTTACTGTGCATACAGAAGGAAATTTTTAGGTGTGCCCAAACCGGGCCGCAAAGGGTTAAAGGATGATTACATGGCTAAATGCAGCTTCAACCATATGAAGAGAAGAATGTTATGGAATAATACTGTTGCATAAATATTAGGATATCTGTCTTATTTCTTCAACGCCCACCAGTGGCCAAGCAGTAAAGTCAATAAACATTAGTAGTTCAGTTTGGGGTTTGAATCCTGGCAAATGGGCTGGCTGCATGCTTATTTTCGTAGTTTTTCCCATGTGTAATGTAGATGCGAGCCAGTTTCCTTTAAAAGACCTCTACGAAGGTGTCCCTTCTCTTAGGGAGATAGCAGATAGCCCTTGTGTGCTTTTGCCATAATCAAGTAAACTAAACCAAACCTCATTTCTTCAAAATTATTTGGTAGTTATGTGATAAAAAATTCATATTTTTATCATATATTTGTGCGTATTTTCCCGGTTTGCTTTTCTGTTTTATTTGATAGTCTTATTTTTGAACAATGCTTTTGCTTCAAGGTAACAGAAATGTCAAAAAGTCATGAAAAGTTTTTTGTTTGTTTGTTTGATATGTTCTGATTTATGTAAGAGTTAAAGTATATATTATCTCATTTAAATGGTTAACAGGTATTGTCAAAGCTTCAATAATATTTTCATAAGTTCCCTGTTTTGGAGATATTTACAAAATAATTGAAAACCCGACTAATTCTTAAGATGATTTAATTCAAGAAATGGGTTTTTCTTTTTTCCCTTTTTCCTTGCTTTTTGGGGGAAAGGGGGATTACAGTTATAGGCAAAATTTTAGATTATTTTCTACTGAATGTTAAAATTTTCGAAAAAACTTGTAGAGTTGAATTTATTTCATACAGTCATTAATGACCCCTCTCATCAAACTCTTTGATAGCAGATACAAAATGCTGGTGACCTGTGGTCCACAAAGTTGCGTATAGTGTATAAGTAGCCATTGGCCAGATGGTGATGCAATGTAACCTGTTTTATGCACTTTCCAGGAGTGGTAATATTATTACAGCTTTTTTTTCTTTCCCACAAGCAGACAAGAGGGGATGAATCAAATATTTCGTTGGCTATAACAGAGATAACAGTGAATAGTCTGTGGCCACTTAAGATTATATGACAAGATCCCACAAAATAAAATTGAGACTGATGAAAAATTTACTGGTAATTATTAGAAATAATGAAATATGATTTTAAATTTGCAATGTTAGTAAATCATGGAAAGTGTAATAATTAAACATCAACTAAATTATTTGGAACCTTGTTTTTAATCCACTGTTAGAACAATGTTTTATTGTACAAACTGATATTCTCGTAATCAAAGTAACATCTGGTGCTGAATTAATGAAAGCTATTTTTATTTTTGAATTTTTGTTATATATTTAAATATTATGTGTATATAATATAATACACACACTGCATATATACAAACACATACCCCGAAGAGCTATAACATTATGACCATCCTCCATCTATAACAATGGGCTCGCCCAGGAACAAAACCACTGCACGTGTGCGGCTGATGTTGGAGTATATAAAGCGGCTTGCATTGTCTTTCCAAACATAGTGTAATTGGCAACATAATGGGAAAAGCAGCTGATTTATGAGACTTAAAGAAAGCCAAGTCATAATGATCTGACCTTTATCTGATTTATCATAATTTGTAAAATTTCTATTTCAGGCAAGGTGGTAAAGACATTTATACACCTGGTGGTTCAAAAATTATTGAAGCAAAATGAAAGCTGATTATATCAGGTAATTTGATACTTTATTATCAGATAAAGGTTAGATCGATATGGCGACTGGAAACATCAATATCAGAAACAGCACATTTAGTGGGCTGTTCACGTGCAGTTATTGTGAGTACATATTGAAAGTGGTGTATGAATGGTGAAACAACAAGTCATTGGCCAGCGGTGTGTCATCGACAGCACATTGATTCCAGAGGAGAGCGGAGATTGCTACACATTGTTTGCCATGACTGAAGAACTACAACACCGAAATCACCTCCAGTTACAGCAATGATGACCCAGAGATTGTTTCTCAACACACTGTGCAGCGTATATTGCTGCGTATGGGCCTACACAGCCAGAGTATGTACCTGCACTGATGGCACATCATCCATCGCCAGCTGCATTTGCAATGGGCCAAGAAACATCAGAATTGGACTTAGAAGAACAGAAGGAAGTTGTATGGTACGTCGAATCACGTTTTGTGGCCCATCACATCAAGGGGCGTGTGCTAATAGGCCGATTTCCAAATGAAACCCTGGCTCGCGTGGGCACAGTTGGACGGGGATATTATGGTGTGGGCAATCTCTGACATCTGTGAGCTATGTGAATATCGTTGCAGACCAGGTTCACCCATTCATGAGAACAGCATTTCCGGCTGGGGATGGTGTTTACCAACAGGATAATGTACCATGGCATAAGGGTCGAATTATCAGGGAGTTGTTCAAGGAACATTCCAGTGACTTTCACCTAAGAGTAATTGAATAGAGCATTTGTAGTCGCACCTGGAAAACCAAATTCGTGCTGCTACGCTTTTCCCTCGCAATGTGTGCGAATTGCAGGACCAGTTGGTGAGCACTTAGCACCAGATATCTCTAAGTATCAGCACCTTGCGAAGTCAATGTCATGCCAGATACTGGCAGTTTTGAGAGCTAAAGATGGTCCTACATGTTATTAACAGGGTGGTTTTAATGTAATGGCTGATTGGTGTATATGAGTCTGTATGTTAGATAAGCTCTCTTTCCTATTAAATTTGTAAAATTTCTATTTCAGACAAGTGGGAAAAAATATTTATGCACCTGGTGGTTCAAAAATTATTGAAGCAAAAGGAAAGCTAATTATACCAGGTAATTTGGCACTTTATTCATTTCTTAACTCTGTGACCCTAATGTTTAAAGTTTCACAACAGCTGTAAAAATTAGCTTACCTCTTTAAAGCAAATGCCATGTGCTCTGAAATATTAGTTTTAAATAAAAAGTGATTTAACATGAATGTCGAAAATGCATTTGTCTAAACAAACTCAAGGTAAAACGTATCCTTTCTGAAACTCTAACAATTGTACAGCAACAAATTAAATACAAGGTGTCTGAAAACTCCTGAACTTCACATACAGATTTTGGAGGGAAGGTAGAGAACATCAGTAGGAAGCGAAAGAAAAAAAAACTGGGAACAGTAACTGCGCATACCACTTGCAGAACTAAAAATGCAGTATGAGCACAATATGGAATGCAGTGTTAAGTGCTTTATTGAGGTGAAAGTTAGCAGTGCAACAAATGGTGACAAAGAATATGGCTTCACGACAGGTATTCAAAGTTCCAGCCATTCAACAAGATGCATGACTCTATATGAAATGCCAAAACATTTTAAAAAATACATGTAAGTTTTAGGGATATTAGCAGTGGCATTTCTTGCCATGTGTTTCATATCAGAAGCAACTGCAAAATAACATTGAAAGTCGTATATACAAAAATGTAATGCTAGATAAATTGAGTATACATGTTAGGGGGGGATATGCAATGATTCCACGATGCCAACCTAGAGCATTGGAATATAGTGGTTTTTGTTCATTTCTGCTTTTGCTTTCTTATGAATATAGTCTGCATTAATGTTCATCACCTTCCCTCAAATCTTGTACATGGAGTTTTAAGATATTCTGTATCCTTAAATTCAGAGAAAGTAATTTTTCACACTATTAAAAAGTAACTGAGAATTTCAGTTGACTCATTTTGTAATAAATCTAAAGTGTGTTATTCAGTTAAGAACTGCATCTCCTAAAACTGATTTTGTTCCCTTGAAAGTAATTAAATTTTGACATAAAATACCTGGCTTAATATTTTTAGTGTGTTCTCAGCTGAAGTTCATTTATCTTACTAGGTTAACTCATTAAATACAAAGCCTATTTTGTTTGATCTAATTACCTTTTTCCAGATACTTTTTATGGATAATAGCATGACAATCCCGACATACAAAGCATGATAATTTTGTTAGCCAAATTGTGACATTGTGCCACCACCAACGGGCTTACCAGGCACAGACCAACCCCATTTTTGTCCTGTGTTGCTGAAATAAATCCATTTCATCGTAAGTGACTATCCGGTCTAGAATTTTATCCTTGCATTGATATTCAAGCAGATTAGTGCAGGCCTGAACATGGCTGTCCTTATATGCTTGAGTCAATGCATAGCATGACTAATGTATATAACACTATTGTCTAACTCCTTAGCAAGCTCTCGAGTGTTTGTATATTGATCATCCTCCACAAGTTCTCGCAGGCATGCCTCGTCAACATCAGTAGGCTGGCCAGAGCGCTCTGCTTCTTAAACATCATAGTCCTTGTTTTTTAATTTTCGGTACCAAACCCTCACAGTGTCATATGATACATTAATACCTACAGCTGTACAAATGATTTGGTGACATTCTGTAGCTCACAATACAGTATTCTAAACCAGTTAAAATTTCACAACACAGCTTTCTAAAGAAAGTCTCTTTCTTTCAAATGCCAAAAATCGTTTCACAAACTTTGTGCAGACAATATTTGCAGTGGTGGAAAACTTTCGTTAAAAACCAATATATATTGCTTACTTACATTTCAAAATGTGTGTTTGTGTGCTTAAAAGTATTGTGACAAATATTTTTGAACATATATATACAATTTTAATCTGACACTTAAAAATTGTGCAAAATTGGATTTACGGAGCCATAAAACTAGTAAGAATGCAACAGAGGTTCATTAAATTTAGAAAATGGTCGGTCTTGGGAAAAGTAGAGGAAAGGTCTGTTGTAATGAAAAACTGTTGTTATACATTGAAGATTTTTGTCAATTAAAGAAACTGTATTGAAAAATAAAATTAATTATTGCTGATTCTATGAAACAAAGGCTGTTAGCCTTGTTGTTTTGTTGCGACTTATCTTACTTGTCTGAAAATAACATCAAAACAAGCCCATGAAATTCATCGTGGCAAGGAGTGCAAGATTGGGCCTGTCATTAGCAAGAGCCTTGAGCACCGTTGAGGTGACAGTGTGACTTTGCTCAGTTCCGTCCCCTGTTTAGATGGGGGGATGTTTCCAGTGGTCTCCCACATCTCTTCCTGTACAACCAACCTTTTAAGGTGCCTATCTCGCTGCAAGTTTAGAGTGCCCCATGCCGCACAGACACTATACATTTCCAAACATTGCTTGATAAAATTGTCAGCAGTAATGGAAATCTGAATTGTGTTTTGGCATCCCAAACTATTTGAGTCAAATTGGGTTTAATAGAATAACTAAATTAAATTTTTATTCACTTCAATTTAAATCTCTTTAAATCTCAAGTAGACTAGAATATATATATACAGGGTGATTAATTAAGCTTGACTCAGAGTAAAAATGCAGATTGATTCAAAAAATTGTAGATAGACAATTCAAGCGATTCGCTAAAAGATTCTGCAAAGTGGGGTAAAATGGTTAAAATATTTTCTAGGAGGTGAATTACATTGAAATACAAACAAACTACAAACTCCAATACAAACATCCTTTATTTGTTAGACTGTTTAGCAATGTAAAGCATATTGTTTAGTGTGGCCTCTCTGATTAAAATGTAAATGTGCAGGCAATGAACAGAATGTTCAGCAACTGATCACCAGTGAGCCCACCACTGCAAATATTGTCTGCACAAACAGCTCATGTTTAATTAGATTTTGTGAAACAATTTTTGGCATATGTGATGTTATACAGCTCTTAAGGTCAGCCCAAATTGCAAGATTTTATTGATACACCGTGCTCTTTAAATGGTCCCATTACCAAAAATCCCAAGGAAGTAGACCAGTAGAAAGGACTCTCCAAGAAGTGGGAAATAAGTGGCCAATCACAGTGTCACTGATAAAATGTTGCTAAAAAAACCTCTGTGCACGATATCAGAGGGCGATTACAGAGCATGTTACAGTGCTATTATAGTTTTCTTCAGAGAAGCATGGTCTAGTGATAAACTGTAAAGTGAACACCTACCAGATAGTAACTTTAGGCAAGTGTAGTGGAATTGTGTGGAAGGCACATGGACTTTCTGTGGCCCAAAAGGGACAGTTCTGGGTGTTCATGGTTCTGTTGAGTTAACAATGTGCCTCGTCACACCAGAGGTTGTTTTATAACCACATGTCATTGACTTCCCATTCGGACAAGATAAGTCGGTGCAAAAAATAAGTGACTTTCAATGTTGGTAACAAGCAAATGTTGGTTGTGGATGATCTTAAATGGTAAAAAGTACGCTATTTTTCTCTGTAGTTTCTACACTATTCTGTACGATATGTTTAATATTCTTGGCACTGCTAACATCGTGATCATTCGTCAGTCGCTGCTGAAGAATAGCCATTGCTACCTCTGAAATAACGTTTGCACTAATAGGTTTTCACCCTTTGCCATGTTTAATGCATAATGATCCAATTTTTCTGAATCGAGATATCATGTTTTTTGCACTTTATGGAGACATTCGTCCCCGTCGCAACTTCTTTCGACTTAGAAATTTATGAAGAGATGCTGCAGCATTTCCCTAGATTTTGTAAAACAGTTTCATGATTAATGCAAGTTTGGGCTACGTAATAGTCATTGTAATTGAAAGAATGCTACTTCCTCAGTCTCGAAAGTGTTAAAATAACTCAGTTTTTTATTGCGTATCTTTTCATCTTTTTTTTGTCTTCAGTGTGCCTTCTAGTGGAAATTTTTTAATTTATAAAATTTTTTTTCAGAACCTTTCACCACATCCTTTGACTTGTCTCTCTATAAATTTTCGAATCAATCTGCATTTTAATTACAGGTACGGAGTGCTCTGAATAAGTCAAGTTTAATTACAGTAACCCCATATATATATATATGTGTGTGTGTACAAGTGTATCAGATAAAAATATGTAAATATAAATTATAATTTAACTTCTACATAATGATGGTAATGTAGCTGATTCGGAACTTAACTCAGAATTTAAACAACTAAAATCTTTCTCTTAAGGTGCCATATTGGATAATGGGCACTTTGCTTCTACTTGTGTTCTCGCTAAGATGCTGCCTCACTCCTTTCTTCCTGTTACAGCAACGTAAAAAATGTAACTGTTGTGGAATAGACACAGTTAAAGCACTAAGTGAATTATGGCCGCAAATGTCATTTGAAATAAAATTTAATATTTAATCAGCCTCGGCTGCCAAGTTTGCTCTTCATTATGGATTAACATAGCAATAGCAATGCAATCAACATTCCTGCAGTATTATATCTAGTTCAGAAGTATATATCTCTGTCGAAAATCCATGCCTGAATATCAAGTTCATGTCTACAGAATAAGCCCTGTCTTAAAGTGCAGTTTATGTACAAAATTCCATTAAGTATTATGCATGAAGAAGGATTAAAGATTTGCTTTGACAAGCGATTTTATTTTACTCTGAATCTAATGAAACATCGCTTTTGATCTGTTGAAGAGAAAAGAAAGAGTATCCAGAAGAGAAAAAAAAAATCCATGCTTCAAAAATTAATCCAGCATAGTGTTTATATTAAAAAGTGATTTGATGAGTCAAATCTTCAAAGATAGAGTGTACGAATGTTCCAAATCATTTCAGCTACACACTCTTGAGGCTTTTGAAGGTCATTAAACTCTGTTTAAAGAATGTACTTCAAGTTTGTGTGAGAAATTATTTTCACTTTCATTATGTTCATCAATAGAAAAACTTAAATAGTGGTATGGTTTTTAAAATTGTATATTAAGTGTTTTATGAATAAAGTAAGGTTAATTAGTACAGCTAGAATTGTATTGTAATCATACAGTAATTGCTAATCATTGTTATTTAATACATTAGTCAGTTTTAGTGGATATGCCCAAATTGATGGATATGTTTGTGTTTGGATAAATTTGTGAGGTCTTCCAGTTTGTGTAAAATAAGAAAATTAGAAACTCAATAATAGCAGTAAAAACCATAATTTCAATAATACTATTATGAGTGATGTTAAAATATAGTAATGAAAATTAGGTATGTTTTGAAATTTGTTGTGATTATCCAAAGTAAGAAATGGGTGTATAAATTGTGTACAAGTGTGATACTGTGTGAAAAGTTTTGAAAAGCCTTCCCTGAACAAATGATTATGTGGGCTCTCAAGCATAAAAGACTTTTAAACTGAAGTTTTTAATAGGACTCTAAAGTATTATGAAAGTTTGTATTTTGAAATTATTTAAATAATTATTTTAGTCAAAATTTTATCATTTGTAATTTGTCAAATTATGCTTCTCTTTCATTTGCTACTGCTTCAGTGCTTTTTTTCTAAAAATGCTTCTCTGTCACTAATCCTTTCCCTGGGAATATGAAAATATAAATTATAATTATATTAAGAGTAGCCTGTAATTTCTTAATTTAGGTATTTTCTCTCTCTATTCAAAAACTAGTAATAACTTTTTCTGGACTGCATCATTTCTAGGTTAATCCTATCATATGACTTTTATATAACTATGGCATAGCTAATTCAGAACTTTGAGAAATTTTGAGAACTAAAATCTTTCTCTTAATAAGCTGCCATACTGGATAACTGCATTTTGCTTTTACCTGGGTTGTCCGAGATGTTCACTCATTGCTTTCTTCCTATTGCAACAATATAAAAAGTGTAACTGTTCTGAAACGGGTACAATTAAAGTGCCAAATGAATTGTGGCTGCAAAAGTCAATTGGAATTAATGGATATATTAAAAGTGTTTTCTTTAAATTATTATTGTGAGATAATGTAAAATTTTATTTACTAAATTTACTAGACCTAACTTAAATATACAAGTTATTTCTTTTAACATGATTTATTTTATTTCAGCTATGTTATTTGAAACTTTTATAACCGTAAATCATGAATAGAAACTTTGATATTTTTATACAGTGTTCTAAAAGCTAGTTACCTTGTAAAAGGAACAGAACTTTTTATGTGTTACTATATATATATATATATATTATATATAAACTGAAGAGCCAAAACATTTATAACCACCTACTCAATAACACATTGCATGACCTTTGGCATGCAAAACAGACGCAACTTGTCTTGGCATAGATGCCTCAACTTCTGGGTAGGTGACTGGAGACAGATTGTACCAAAGTCTAAGTAGCGGTCCTGCAAAGTCAATATATTCTGACATTGTAGTGTTTAAACTCTGAGTTGCCGCTCCATGACATCCTAAATGGGCTCTATCGGGTTAAGATCTGGCAAGTTGGGTGGTCAGGACATTAATTAGAATTCATCCTTATGCTTTTCAAACCACTCCAAAACAGTTCGAGCCTTTTGACATGGGCAGAGTTGCAACACTACCTGGAAAACGGGAAAAGGCAGGGAATTTAAATATTTCAGTCAAAATCTGGAAAAGTCAGGAAATTTCATGCTATGATCCCCCAAAAAAAGTGATTTTTCATGCCAACATCAGAAGCGATCACTTTCTTTGGCGAATCGTGTATCGCATAAGCGTCATTCGGGCAACTAGCATAGAGCCAGTTTTCACAGTGCCATTCAGATTGTCTTTTTAGAAAAGCAAAGCAAGTTTCCAGTATCTTTGGTTTCCAGTAACCTCGAGAAGCCAAAGATCCGCACATGTACAGTGCATGTTGAACAAAAGTAAATTCCCCAAATTCTCGTATAAAAGAAAATCTTTTAAACCTTTTCTTCATTCTTATATGCTTTATTTGTCATTTTGCAGTAAAATAAAAAAAATGTCATTTAAGTTAACCATTTAATATATCTATATTCGCCAAAATACCATCGATTTTTGTAATTCAGTTTTGAATCTTTAAGTAATTAATTTTGTTTTAATGTGTGTTCTTCCTTCGAAATTTATTTATTATTAGTTAATAATACTTTCAAATTTCAAGCAATTTTCTCTGGCTTACTTGTGAAACTAATTCTAGCAGTAATATTGCATATACCATCACGAAATTTAGTGCACATATTTTTTATTTATGTGTGCTGCTAAATAACTGTAAAATACTTGAATTTGTTTTAAAATATCATTAAATAGGTTTCTTTCTTTAGCAGCAAATTGTGTGCAGAAAAGACATTTTTAAATCGCGATTGGGAGGATTCTAATCTCAATCGCAGTGGAGAAAACAGCTATTATAATTATAAAAGTAATGCTTTGGGGATTATATATATATATATATATAAAGTCATATGTAATTGGCAAATTTTTGTGTTTTCAAGTGGTACCATAATTAATTTACCCTCAGCACAGCCACAGGGCACTATGTGGATAGTCTGTAATTTTCTTCAAACACACCTGGAAAAGTTGGATAATCTCATTCTCCTGTTTCAGTGGCAACCCTGCATGGGGCATTGGCCCTGCTGGAAGATTTCATTTCCATTTGGGAAGACAGACACCATGTAAGGGTGCAACTGATCTGCAGTTATGTTCAGATAGTCCGCAGCTTTCATGGTCTGTTTTACCACATTTTATTCCGTATTTTCATTATTTTGTTTCATTTTTTCACATCGCATGCCAGCGCGTAATATGGCATTTAGAAAATAATTTTACCTCTTGTGTATATCGCGTACTAGCACGTAGTCAAAATATTCTATCAAGAAAGGCCTAAATATTGCTTAGTGATTAGTATAGTACACATAATCATGTTTTATTACCACTTTTCAATCATATTTGTTATAAAATGAAAGTAGCCCCTATTTCTGTGGTGGGGCATTAACTATCAGTATGTCACCACTTGACCGGCGGTCAATGTGTTAAATATATTCTCATTTATTACTCCCAAAAAATGAAAGTGCTGAGATGGCATATATCAGACTTACTGTGTCCAGAGTGGCCGAAATCAAAAGGACCATGACAGACTTCAGATTGATAAGTTGTTAATTGTACTCAAAAATGCATGCCACTTAAGAAGCTTTCATTCATTGCTGCCAAATGCATCTAATGGATATCAATGAGAATTTGCACTTTTAGATGCTAAGATTACAAAATTGTGAAATATTGGTATTGTTTTTTATGTCATTTCAATAAATTAGATAAATTCTATGAAATCATTAATCTTTCTTCCAGTGAAGGGACTTCTCAGTAAGCAGTTGAAGCTTTTTTTGAAAATCTTTGTAATCTCTCTAATAGACTCCTCCTTCTTCATAATACTGCTTAGTGGGTGATCATGATATGCTAGACATTTTTCTACCTATGTTAAAATATCTGCTGGTATGAGATCTCAAGAACAAAGAGGCCATATATGTATATTCTCCAAAAACCTCATCCAGAAATTGTTAATGCCATCATTTTTAATATCTGAGCAGATATCCTGTTTCACAACTAGACTGAAGAAATGGAATTGTGAAATTTAATTTGAAATTTATTTCACTTGTATGTATATTTATGCATCATAACCAGTTTCGAATGGTATATAGTTTGAAATACTTTTATTTTCTTTCGCTTTTCTAGGAGGTATTGACACCCATACTCATTTTCAGTTTCCATTTATGGGCGCAACGTCAGTTGATGACTTCTATACTGGAAGCAGAGCTGCACTTGCAGGAGGAACCACTATGATCAGTTAGTAAATGCTTAATTTATTGCACATCAATAATTAACCTTATAATACATGATTTATCATTAAATTACTTTTTACTAATGGATGATGCTATATAGCATTAAACTGAATACTATACTTTATTATGGTTGACTGAATTTGTAGTTATGTAAATGTCTATCCCGTCAGTTACCGCAGGCATTCTCAGCCAGAGAGGCTATGTAGAGGGAATTATTTAGTTTATGAGTATTAAACATTTTTCAAGTTTTTGTATTTATCAACATTTTCTATTTTTTTTTTTTTTGCTTAAGTTAAAAATAGAGTAAAAATAATCTAAATTTAAATAAATATACATATATTTTTTTAATTTGGTAAAGGAGGGGGGGAATGATTGTCTAGTAGTGGTGAAAGGAGTATGTGGGGTAAAAAGGTTGAGGAACACTCTGTTATCAATCTTATTACACTGTGAATAAGATGTTGAAATTGAAATTAAACATTTTCTATATTATAAGATTTTATTGATGCTTAATTCGTAAATAAATTAGTCATATCCATTGGTGGAAATTTATTCTTGACTTAAATTTTTTTGTTTCCTTTAAACTTGGAATCATGAATAAATATGAGGTATTTGTTTCACGTAAAAAATGAGAAATATTTTTGCTAATGCTAAATCACATCTAGTACTATGTCACATTACAGACTATTCTATAAAGGGTAGGTATGTGGTGTATATAGAAGCAATCTTAATTTACAGCAGAATATGAAACATACACAGTTTTGAACTCTTATGTGAAATATTTTGTCAAATAAATTTTAGTGGATGTGCTTTTGAAAATAATACTGTACTGTTCTTTAAAAAATTTATCATATGCGTTTTGAGAAAGAAAATTTTTCAACTGCAGCTATGTAATTTTAATCATTTGACTACACTGTAGGTGCCATTTAATGTGATCACATTTATCCATGGCTATTTTGTGAACATTAAGTGATAAAAAAAATTAGCTTTCAAAATAGCACTGGAATTTTCCTAATTTATTACAAATATAACTAGAAACATATATAAATAGGTACATTCACAGCACTTTCACTAGGAAAATGCAAAGATTTATTTATGGACTATTTATAATGTTTCTGTAAATTATTTGATCAATGCTGTATCCCCAATCTTATGCAGTGAAGGATGCCCTCCAAGTATGAGAACTTGCCAGTGTAATTTAAAAGGCAACATTAGTTTGGCATCAATGTTTTCAGAGAAGTCTTATTTTGTGCGGGGGGTGGGGAATTTATAAATATTTTTTACTTCTGGAAAGGAGGAACCTGCGTCTGATCATTCTCAAAATTGATAGTTATTGAAAATCTGTGTCAAACTAAATTTTTGGGGGGCTTGATGACTGTTAAGTAGACACTTACACAAAATAATCATGAGTACTTATTTTCCTCCTATAACTCTTTATTGAAATCTTAATACTCAACTCAGTACTCACACACACAGTGGCTCTCCGCCCAAAAGGCTCACACCGTCTCTATTGCCGCTCTCCGCTCAGGGGCGCTGCTGCTAGTTGAGCATGCGCAAACATGCCCTCCGGCATTGAAATGTTTATGAAACATTCAATCACTAAATTGTATGAGAAATTTCATAGTAGTTTACAAACTATAACACTAAAAATTCAATAACGTAACTATGTAAACATAGCACTTTAATCATAATACAATACATAACACAAGATATAATTCTCATTGAAAATTCACATATGCACACTACAAAAGAATTTCACTTATACACATAATTTAGAACAATTCTCATTCGGGCATAGGTAAGACACAGATTTTGGAAATACATCTCTTAAATATACCTGCTTTAGTTTTAATTTTAACAACCCAAATTTTTTTATCATCACCATAATACACATCAATTATTCGACCTACAACCAACCCATTTGTGAGTAGGTACATTATCCTCTACCAATAACACTAAGTCTCCTATATGAATATTACCTTTTTCAAATCTCCATTTATTTCTCTGTTGCAGTTCATTTAAGTAACTATGGTGCCATTTTCTCCAAATCAGTTGCACTATCTTTGTTACTCTTTGCCATTTCATAAGTAGATTTTCATTAAAATTGGTTAAATCAGGTTCAATAAGTGAATTTATTGATCTGTTTATCAAAAAATGCGCAGGAGTTAAAACTCCAAAATCATCTTCGTTAGCTGTTAACGGACACAGAGGTCTTGAATTTAAAATTCCCTCAATCTGTATAATTATTGTTAAAAACTCTTCATATGTTAAATTTGTGACCTTTAGGTAATATTGCCGGATGTTTAGCAAAGTAAGTAAGAGTTGCCTTACCTAAACGGCCTCCTACTCTGAGAACTGAATCAGAATCCAGGAAGGGATTCAGATTCTTTAACTTACTTTTATGTAAGACCGTTCCGTGACGTAGTAATTGGTGGATGTCATCACCAAAGCATTCATTTTGGGTTTCTCGTATCGGGAACAATTCTGCTTTGACCATTTCCTGCACGCTAATTGGTCCTGATAAACTTTCTAAGGGCTTTTTCAAATTATTCACAAACCTGAAAATATAACTAACAACACGTAAAATAGTTATATAATTATTACTCAATTTAAGTAAACTATGTAAAAAATTGTTCACAGTCACATTCAACACTGGTAGAATGTCTTTAGAGTCTTTATGAGATGAGGTTTTAAGTTCGGTACTGAACTCTTCACCTTTATCTGAGATAGTTACTGTCCGAATTGGATAGTCACTGTCCACCAGAAATGCTGGACCACACCACCACAACTTGTGATGTACTAACTTATACTACACCTCGTGACACCTCGTGACAGGAGATCTGCCGGATTCTGATCCGATGTCATATGATGCCATTGTTGAGCAGATGAAAGGTTTTGAATTGCGGCCACTCTATGCTGAACAAAAGTCTTAAGGTCCACAGGTTCCCTTTGTATCCATGCAAGGACTATCATTGAATCGCTCCGGTAGTAGACATGAGTTACTGCTAATCTCAAGGCAGTAAGGACTTTTTTCACTAACTTTGTTAATAAGACAGCGGCACATAGCTCAAGCCTAGGAATTGTTAGGCTCTTAAGGGGAGCAACTCTTGACTTACTCGTAATTAATCTTACTAATGTTCTCTCAGAAGAATCGCTGGATTTGCAATAAACAGCTGCTCCAAAACAACGTTCAGAAGCGTCGGCAAAACCATGTATCTCAACAGTTTTAGCTTGATCAACCACTATACGTCTGTCAATATCGATGTTATTTATGCTCTCTAGTGTCACCAGAAATTGATGCCATTCCTGATTTTCCTCAACAGGAAGTCTATCACTCCAGTCAATTTTAAGACGCCACAGCTTCTGCATAAAAATCTTTGCTTTCGCTATAACCGGACCGAGAAGACCCAACGGATCAAATATTCTGGCAATAGAAGATAAGACACATCTCTTAGTGTATGCTGCACTAAGCTCTACTTTCACCCTAAAGGAAAAGCAATCCTTTGTCGGTTTCCATGGCACGCCCAAAATTTTTGTTTCAATTGGATCGGAGAAATTATATTCTTCTCCATTTAGAGAAAATTCAGAATGATTTGCACACCATTTATGCATATGCATGCCTGCTCTTTGCAAAATCGCTATAAGCTGCCGTTGTAACTCTTTGGCTTCCTTTAACGTTGCAGTTCCGCATAACACATCATCCATATAGAAATTTTTGCGTAACACAAGTGCTGCCATTGGAAAATTACTTTCCTCATCTACCGAAAGCTGTTTTAGTGTCCTCATTGCTAAGAAGGGAGCACTGACCATGACATATGTAACTGTTATCAGTTCATAGGTTTTTGGTGTCTCATTAGCACTATCACTCCACAAGATTCTCTGAAGATTGTGTTGACTTTCATCTATCAGTATCATTCTATACATTTGTTTCACATCGGCAGTCAAGTCATATACGTGAATTCTAAATCCGATCATTATCGGGAACAAATCTTGTTGAATAACGCCACCCTTATACTGGAGAGAGTGAAATGCCATTAGTTGTTAAACTTTTGAGTGAAATGCCATTAGTTGTTAAACTTGAACAGTTAAACACGACTCTTAATTTAGTACTAGTTTTTTCGGGTTTATATACTGCATGATGTGTTGCATAGTATGTTACTTCAGTTCTTTCTTTTCTTTAACTTCCTTCATATGTCCTAGTTCAATATTCTCATGAATGAAATCACGATATAAAGAGAGATATTTTGAATCTCTTGACAAGCGAGTCCACAATGATCTGAGTTTTTTAAGAGCAATATCCCTAGAATGACCTAAACACGAATAAAATGTAAAAAAAAAGGGCAGTGTACAGTTATCTGACCAGTCAAAAAAGTCTTAAAGCCATAATTTGAAAATTAGCAGGTAAGTAGATTGATTCTGGCATAGATATATAAAATATATTAAGTGATCCACAGCTGCCAGGTGTCCTGGTTTTTCATCACATCTCCTAGTTCTTAATTTTTATTGTTTTATTTCACTGTTACCAGTGTGGGTTTAACTTTTAGCGGATCAAACCAAAAGTCAGTGCAGTACAGTAACCACAGACGTAACTACTGAAAGAATCTGATTGGCCAGGATGCTCACTCATGTGAAGCACTAAGTGAAAAACAGCAGAAGCTTCTTGTTGAAAATATGTAATCCATTCACTGCTCAAGTTGAAGCTAAATGAAGATGTTGTAAGGCTAACTGATATAAAGTAGATTGCCTTGTTTTTTGCTGCATTTTTGTACTTGTGTGATATTTTAAACAGTTTGTCAATTAACAATTAATTTTATTATTTGGCAATTAAAGTGAGTATGCCAAAATATTGTCGGATCTTTAACTTTCAAAGCATTGAAGGTTTGTCCTTGAAACCCTTATAGTCCTCCAAAGTGCAATGAATAAGTTATCTTCCTTGATTATAATTCTGAAATGATCGTCTCACTTTGTACTCTACTCTTTGATTCCCTACTCTTTCACTACTGATCTTTCTTCACTACTCTTTGATTGATCTGCTTTCAATATATATCCAATTCAAAATTGTATCCATCAACAGCTGGAAGAATTATTTTGTGCATAGCAGATTGGAATGTGGAATTTTGTGGCTGTAAGCCTTGGAGGGTTAAACACTCCTACTCAAGTATGCATAGTGGAAATTTGTTGCCCTGCATTGCAAAACCAAAAATCTAATGGGCCGAAAAGTTAAAAGAACAGTGCAAATATCAAGAGCAGTTTAAATTCTCAAAACAATAGCATGATATATATACACAATATCTTAATAATGGGATTTATTGTAGGGCACAAGTTACCGCTAAGTTGTGCAAGGCATATGGGCCCCTTTCTAAGAAAATGTTTCATAGCAGTGAAATGACGAAACAGTGTCTTTGCACAGACTAGAACAATTGCTATAATAAAGCAGATGGCTTAAGTAGGTATAATAATTAAATATTTACAATCCAAGTTCTTCAGTAGTTCTACTGATGGAAGTATCCTCTGGTGGTTACTTTCTTTGAGGCTGTTTGATGGAGACTAGCTTTCTTAGTTTTTCAGTTCTAGAGGGTGACTCAACAGAATTAAATATTTGTAAATGTGATTTTAACTACTTTAAAATCAAATTGTGTACCATTTAGAAATTATTGCTTTTGGTTGCAACGATGACTCTTTCGTGATGGGACCAGAAGCATGGTGTAATTTATGTCCTAAAAAACATACAATGAGAGTTATTTATGATCTCATCAATCTGTCAGGGAAAGTAGATCAAGCTCTTATAGATATTTTCTGTTATTTAGAAAACTTCAAGAATTTTCAAGTTCTGCATGGTAAAGATGTAAGGAAGATCTAAAGCAAGTACAGATGAGATGGCTATAATTAGGAAAGCATTTGCAAAGCTTGTTTGAGCAATGAGATTCACTATTAAGTTTTGTAAAGATGAGAAAAGTTGTCTTACTGATTGTCTTATTTATTGCTCATTCACTTAGATCAAAGGTTGCTCCAAAGAAAAGAAAAATTGTTAATTCAGTTGGAAGTGTTTCATTGAATGAATGCTATTAAATTTATAGCTAATAATCCTGAAGTTCAGGTCAGTAAATTTATTCCTGTGACACCAAAATTTGTGCAAAAATCTCCAAAAACAGAAACCATACAAAATTTACAATACTTGAATTTTACGTCTACGTAAATTTTTGCATTCTAAACAAAACATTTTGCTTATTTCTATCGAATATTGTTCCTGTACTGGATAAAGTGTATACTTTGTTAATGAAAAACCCTTTGATTCATAATTTACATTTTGTTCTTTTGAAACTGCTAAATAAAATACTCTCAAAAGTTTGCACTGCCCAAGGTATTGATGGAAAAGTCTGCCACTAATGTGTTGTGTAATAACTGCTTCAATCAGAAAACAGATTTTTATCTGGTTAATGGCTGTATAATTGAGAAACTTGTTCACAAACTCTGAAAGTGAGATTTTCTGTACTAATGTGAGAAAATATATTCCCACGGTTTCTGACTGCATGGTTCATATATTTCCTTTTAAGCATTATGTTCTTAATCATGCAAGTCCCCCCCACACACAAAGGCCTCATTTTCTAATATTCAGTTTTTCATTTAAAATTTTCTGCCATGTTATATAAAGCTGAAATTGAAACCATCAATAATTCCATTGATAAAATTTTAGCAAAAATTTGTGAGTTCAGATTTGAAAAATCTCTGTCATGAAATTTTGATAGAGACGTTCATTATTAAGCAGTGCGTTTTGATCTCAAAGGTCCAGAATGGCTATGGCATGGGAAAATATCTTATCCTTTTTTATACTTCACTGCTAATTTTGATGATTGTTCTCAGTAATGCTAAGTATGAATGAATATTCAGTCAAGTGAGGGAAATAAAGATAGATGTGTGATCTCTTGCAAAACTGTTGATCTCTAAACATAGAAAAAGAAAATGTTATGAAGAAATTTTGTTGTGACATATATTCTTGAAGGAAACTAAGGGAATAGCATTGTCATCTCTCGGCGAAACTTAAATTGTGTAAATTGCATCTCACATTCCTATAGTAATGTTCAGTATAGTTTTCATTATTAATTTTTATTTGTTCTGAATTGTTTTACTCTGCTGTAGGCATTAATAGAAATACAATGAAAGCTTGATCAATTAGAATCTAATTTTTTCTTACATGAATATGTTACATTAAGGTGGTCTGGCCAACTGTATACAAATTATTTAGTTTTGTCATATTTAATGTACTTTGATAATTAAAAGCTTTTCTTTCATTCTCACAATTATGTTAGAAGAATATTATTGAATAAAAGGAAATTAGCCACAAAATTTTAATTTAAAATACATAATTCAGTCTAATATGTTTTATATTAGAACCGCGTTATAAATAGTTCAGTAACTTCAATCATATTTAATAAAGTGATTTTAAGTCAATTTTACAGTGTCTTGAAATTGCTTTGCTGCGCAGCACAAAAAAACTACTGGTTTCTCTCGTTTTTTGTGCAGTTTTCTCAGAGTTTTTCAGGTTTCTAGATTGGCTATTATGGTAAACAAAACGTCTACCACATACTACTAAAATAATTATTTCAAGTCAAAAGTCTTAAGCCATAGGATTTAGAAATTCTATGCTGTATAGGATAATTATCTACACAGACGTCATTGTTATATACTTATTTTTATGTATTTTGAGTCATCATAGCAATGTATTTTTTGCAATTTCAAATAATACTCGCCACATAACTATTTCCTACAATACCTTTCAAGGTTAGTGATCAAGTTGTTGAATTCCGAATATGTAAACAGTCCTTATATGTAAGAGTATATGCTAAAACTATTGATTTTTTGCAATGAGTAGAATGCTAATTTTTGTACATATCAAACTGATTTCATCATTTGCCCTAAGACTCGAACCATGGACCTCACAAATAGCCGTCGAGGTGCTGATCACTATACCATGAAGGCATACGAAGGAGGGGAAAATACCGTATATGCTTCCCCTTTTAAAGGGCGACTGCAGATTAGAGGACCCCAACTGCCAAATCCTGGTGGTGGAGAATCATCACCCACCACCCTTTTAGTTCAGGTGCCACTTTAGAGTTATTAGAAATTTTATTGCAGCAGGAAATTGAAGAAATGTGCAATGCCCTCGCCGGGACTCGAGCCACGAACCTCTCAAATACGCACTGAGTGTCTCAAATACGCACTGAGTGTGAAAAATATTAAATGGATACAGGTATTTATGTACATGCTTGAAAAAAGCATGTATCTACCTTTAACAAAGCATGTAAATATTTATTAAATTATTTATAAAGGTATTTGGAAATGAAGGAGTTATTCATTAGCAACATCCTGCCCATGTTACAGTGAAGAAATCTAGTTAATAAATACATCTAAATTTATAATGATTATAAATGTTATCTACATATATGACAAACTTAACATTTAATTGTAAACATAAATTGAAATTCTGTTGAAAAATACGTTTATAAAACTATTTAAGCAAAAATTGTTAAAAGGCATTGTAAAACAAATTCTATGAGATGCGCACTTAAGGAAGTAGTGAAAGAGTTTTTAGAATAAGTATTGTTGAAATTATGGGTAAAAAAATCTGATAACTATTAAAAAATTATTTCCTTACATTTTAAAATCACTCAGTTACAACATGTGATTTTTGCATAAATGTCACTAAACTACGAATTTCTATTATCCATCCAACAATGAATATTTCGTTTAGGCGGATATGTCCCACTTTTCGATTCGTATGGAACTGTCATGTGTGGAAATACTGTCAAAGCGCTGTCAAGGAAGCTCTGGATGTAAGCAAAAAATACCCCATCTGCAGACCAAAGCCTGGGAGCAGTACTTCACTCGTAGTGTGGGGTTGGCCCCTGCTTTTATTCTTACTTACATGGTTTGAACTATCTGGTATTGGGATAAATCTGCAGTCACCCTAAAGGCATCTGAAAGCAGAAATACTTATGCACATCATCCCACAGATACTGAAACTTACTAATCCTTATGACACATCACGGAACACATCTATTGAAGTGCTGATTGGTGCTGATTTCTACTAGTGTTGTCAGCTGTAAGCCATCTGTCAGATTAATGGGGTATCCCTTGCCATGGTGTCTTAGACTTTTGGTTAGATTAATGAGCAGATCTCATTCTAAAACTACTGTTACTCCCTTATCTGTAACTCATAATATTAGTACATCAATTTCACTCATAAAATGGATGAAGATGTTACAAGATTTAGAAAACTACTGGCATTAAACTTCCTCAATATAAATGTTCGCTAATGATACAGAAATTTTGAAAAGTTTCAAAAAGTTTCTGAAAATAAGAGAGGGACGTTGAGTTGGGAAGTTGGTGTGAAAATAATTGCGCCCTATCTTCCGACAATTTTTAAGTAGCTCTGAAACATTTGTATAACTTACGCAGAAAACTGTCTTTTTATCTTGATTTAAAGAACATTTATATGGAATTAATGCAAAACCATATTCATAAGAATCAATTCAAATCTATCTATAATATTATTGTCAGAGTTTCTAAACATTGTCTTCCTCATCATGCAGTTTAAAAGCAAAAAAAAAAAGAATGAAGAAACAGAATGGCACGTAGTATTCAACAAATCTTCTCATGCATTTGGAAATCCTTGTCTTATTGAAGCCCTCAATGATGAAATTCAAGCTTTCTTGCAACTGACCTTATCTGTGGAAGACAGAGACAACTTCAGTTTTATGATTCAGAACGGAAAAGGATGCTGACGGCAAAAGAACTGTCAAAGAATTAACTTCAAGCCCCTTTTTACTGTCTGCTACTCTAAGCAAATTGGCTGCTAACACTTATAGTATAGCAGCAAAACATATTGGAAAAAACACCTTTATGAATGACTGTGTAATGGGAGTTGATTCTGAAGATGAGATCATGACTCAGTCACAAAATGCAAGGTTTAATGTCTGTTATTATTTTGCCATTAGGGAAATGGACCTCAGGTTCACAAACACTCAAAAATAGTTGGAAACAAGGTGTTGAGTTCATGACTTGACAAAAAGGCCCACAACAGAACATTTACTTTTGAGAATGATGTCCAAATTTTACTATCTACTAAGCCTGCTAGGAAACAAGACTGCAGTTTGTACCAATATCTTCAAACATACAACATCCTCTAAGACTTGATGGCTCTCATCTCATTGTTTGCCTTCTTATTCACTATATGCATATTCATCTACATCACTTAGGTGTTTGAATAGTTCCTTTTGAACTATGCTATAATTATTGAGCCTTACAAGGTCGTCATGCCTCTAAACAGATATTTTAGAATTTCTTATCTTGTAAACTATAACTGTCACTACTGGGTAACCAAACAGAACTCCACTGCTGCCAGAATGAGTTATAGCCTCCAAACCATTCACTTATACATTGTGCTATTCAGATGTTCAGTCACTTGAGCGTTGCATCTGGACCTTGTTTCAGACTTAACAATTGATAAGTTCATGATGACATTTCAGAGGTTTTATCTGTCAATGAGGACTTCCTCACATCTGTACGGACAAGGTCATCACCAAAGAACTGGCCTCTCTTTGGAATACCATAACAGCTAATACATTAAAAGAAATATTGCTACAGATTGCATTGAATAGAAATTTATTGTGCCATAGGCAGGTTGGTGGGAGCATTTAATAAATTAACTAAATGATATCTTAGAAAGTCAATTTATCATTTGTTGCTGGATGTGGAAGTACTCTCTACTGCATTAGTAGAGTAGAAATTGTCCTGGACAATAGATCATTAGTGTGTGAGAGAGGAAATTAGTCAGATACATTTTGAAAAAAATGGTCTAAGGAATATCTTCTAGAACTATGCAGTTGATCAATTATGCAATATCTACAAATTAGTACCCATTAGGAAAGGTGATCTTGTATTTTTAGAAGGAAGATGTAAGACTTTGCCATATGCGGCAAAGAGTCCTTGTTGAAAGAGTAATTGACGGCCTTGATGAAAATACAAATTATGCATACATGCTGGAGTTTCATTGAACTTTGGAATCTGACAACACAAAATTGTGAAATAATATTTATGTTTAGAAAAGTATTGCGTATAATAATAAAATAAAATATGTATATAAATATATTTTATATAAAATGAGCTAAAATTGTTGGAGAAACACAGCTTATAATAATGAAGTGTTTCTTACAGTATACATATGTGTAGTATAAATTTGTTCTGTTAATTTGAAAATACTTTTGATAATTCATGAAACCTTATATAAAATGGTCAGAAAAGCCATGGCAATAGTGATATTTCAATCAAAAATCTGAGATGTGTAAATCTTGGAAAGAATTTGGGGGCAGATAATCTATCACCGGCTATGGAGGAGGAAAAATTTGATTTGGCTAGGAAATATCTGCTGTTTAAGACTACATCAGAATGTATGAGGTTTTAGATAGTATGTGTGATCCATCCTTTGCAATTATCAAATCCTGTTTAACCATGAAGGTTGAGAGATAAGCATCAAACTTGCACTAATCATTACACCAGAAATTTAAAGGATCAGATCATTCTTTCTTTAGTTCGGTAATCAACAGATACAAGTTATGGATACAGCATATAAAAGACTTATTGCTTACCATAAATTTTCACATTATAATGCTGCTTTTTATGCTTTTTCAAATAAAATCGCAGATACTTTTTTTTTTTACCAAGATCCCATAATTTTGAAAAGTCTTCAATAGATGCTTTTCTGTAGAAGGAAGGTCACAAAGTTAAATGATTTTTTTTAATGCAAGGGAAATACAAATTTAAATCATATTTACCCTTTACAAAAACTAAATCAGCTTATTGAGAACTCGAAGAGTTGACTTAAAACCATATTGAAGATCTTATGATAGTGTTGCAATGCCATTGTTGGCAATACACCTCACTGTTTGGCAAGTATCTTGTACTTGCTTGTTTGGTTTTTCAATATGGTGAAGCTTCTAAAATTTTTAAATATTCCAGGTTGAATGCTGGATAGTTGGGCTTTATCTGCACTCATTGATATCTAATATTGCAAGTTAGCCTATGATGTTCTTATAATGTAGGTTGTACACATTGTAGAAGATGTATTTCTTTTTTTATTTTTTTATCTCATATAATTTTGTATCAAACTGAATTATTGTCTTGAAGTTTTCTCTTTTCCCCAAAATTAATTTTTAGCAAAATGATTATCATTTGACTTTTTTTGATTACTTGCTAGGAGTTATAAATTTCTATAGTAAATTTTTTGTATGTTTTTCACAATTACATTTTTTTCCTAGAGCTAAAAGTCTGATTTATGATATTTTAGTGGACTTTGCCATTGATTCAGAAGCAGCTCCTTTAGAGGCTTTCCAAAAATGGCGAAACTGGGCCGATCATAAAATTTGCTGTGATTATAGTCTTCACGTAGGAATTACTTCATGGAATGAAAAAACGGATTCTGACATGGAAGTTCTAGCTAAAGAAAAAGGTAAATAATTTGTTCAAATATTGTATATTTTTTATACTCCAAAGCCTTCCTTAATCTTGCATACTATTTGAATTAAAAACTCATACTTAATTATGTTTTATAATATGATTTCGAATTTTTTCCCCATATAAATTTTATCAATAAATAGTTTTTATTGTTTCAATTTATTTTTATTAGCATTTAACATAAATTTTTTTATGCGTGTGTATGTAATAATTATACATCTTTTTAATAAAATGTGATAATATTTTGTATATAATTAATATATTAAATGTAAATGTTTGGTAATGCAAAGTTTGAGAAACACTGTGCATTGAAATTATCTTGTCACATCGGTTCATATAAATATACGGTGGAATTACACTCATGTCCATAAATTAAGAATAAGGCAAAATCAGGCAAAAGAAGAGTTAGAAGCAAAACAAATTTGACTTATTTGTAAAGCTAATTTATTAAACAAAAGGTAAACAGCAAAAATAAAGATGCTATATGTTTGATATTATTAAAAAAATTAGCGATTTTTTTTTCTCCCTGGAGCAAATTACAAAAAAAAAACCTATTTACAAGAAACCAATATTACATGGTTGGTATGATTGTTAATACATTGTATGTCTCCCAGACGATGCAACACAGTCCATACAACGCCTAGGCATGCTGAGTATCATATTGTCGATCTGATCTTGGGGTATATTACACCACTCAAATAGCAATGCTCTCTGAAGTTCTGGTAGACATGTAGCAGGACGTTGACGGGCTGCAACTCGTCGGCCAAGCATGTCCCATACGTGCTCTGCTGGATTCAAGTCCGGTGAGAATGCTGGCCAGTCCATACGGGTGATATCCTCCGATTCAACGCATTCGCTTACAATGTTTGCACGGTGAGGACGGGCATTGTCACCCATAAACACAAATTGTGCACCCATGGCGCCCCAAAACATACGTACGTGTTGTTCCAGATTGACGTCCCAATAGATTTGGCTTGTCATGGTTCCAATTTGAACATGCAGGTCAGTTCTGGAACCCAGAATAATTCCACCCCAAATGAGCACTCCTGCACCACCGTAACGGTGTCATTCAATGATGTTTTCTTGGTGGTAACGGGTTTCTGTTGAAAGTCGGGCGAGAATCGGACTGCAAGCTAAACCTGGACTCGTCGGAAAACATCACACAAGCCCACTGTTGCGGTGTCCACAATGCATGCTCTCTACTCCAGGCTAACCGCAGGCGATAGTGAGTTGCAGTAAGTGGAACACATTTGATAGGTCTACGAGCATATAGACCAATCTGCCCTAAGCGTCTGTACATGGTCTGCCTTGAAATTGTCGTACTAGTGGCTGAAGAGAGCTGACTATACAGGTCTGAAGCTGTGCTCCGCCTGTTTCTTTTGGCAGTAACTGCCAAATACCGGTCTTCATTAGGCATTGTAACTGTTGGGCGACCTGTGCTGTAATTTTACTTCTTTGCCTGTATTCCTTATATATCAATCTCTTACACTCTCATCTTTGTGACGTACCATCGGTGTAATCTAGTTACTTCCTGAAATTTGCGTATGATTCTTGAAGATGTGTGTGATTTTACAGGTGATATATTTATTTTAGAGTTCGATTTAAGAGAATCTTACAAGAGATTAGAGAAAAGGCAGAAAAAACTTAATGGAATCGCAAGTTTTCAGTGCATATGTTTTAAGATAGAATCATCTCCTGTAACTTTGTGGTGTACTAGCCATCACAATCCCTCAACCTCATTCTGATGGATTTCTGATTATGTGGTTATTTGAAATCTTGGGTGTAAACATGAAATCCATAAGATTTGTTGGAAATGAAGTTATGCAGATTCCTTCTGCAATATTACTGTCACCGTAGTTATTGGCAGTGTCGCGTATGCAATGTGTTATCATCGGTGAAGGTGGCATGTCAAAAACATATATTCCAATGCAAGATTTTTATTACCCTTTTCTTTTAGTGTGTTGTCATTTATGATGCTGTTCTTTGGAAATGTTTTACACCTGAAATTTTTGTCATATATGTGTATTTCAAACACCATTTATGTTTTTTTTCTGTACTGATCAATTTACGCAGGAAAAAAGTATGTGAAGCCATACAAAAATGTCAAAATTTTTTCACTGTCATCATAACCATGAGAGTTCTGTTGTTTTAAAACACATTCCTTCAAATAACAGTATCTGAAATTTCATTTTATTAGTTTAGCAGATAGGATGCTAAGGGTTCATATATTGAAGAAATATTTTTTTTGTGGCCACTCTGTATTAAATCAGGCGTGGCCAAACTGACCCATGTGATTGTTTAGCCCTGAAATTTGGCTCATGTTGGTAGACAGTTTTTTTAAATGTGAACCAAAACTTGTACATGTATAAATAAAGACTTCTGTACCATTCAGTGTTTCTCAAGGACTGTTTGGGTATTTGCTGAATAGGAAAAGTAAGGTTACTATGTCCCTTCTTCCTGCATGACGCTAGAACTCATAAACCACACCTCAGGGATTTACCAAAAATACTCAGGGACTGAAACTCAGGGATTTATCAAAAATAGAAAAAAAAGCAACAGATATTAATAATAATTACTGCATGCTTTTGACTTTTATTTCAATAATAGAAAAATGTAACTCAAGTAATGGATAAAGTATTCAACTAACAGTATCTTTTAGGCAGCAGAATGTAAAATAATACATTACTATGATAATTCTGTGATTAAGTTGCAGTTGTTTTGCAAAAACTGCCATGTGGTTACAATCTCTTGACCAGTAGTTCTGTTTCTGATGAAAATAGTTTTTAGGTATTCCCCATGTGTAACATAAATAAAAGCAAATTTCACTAAGGAGATCAAAAATAGGCATTTTTCTTAAGCCTTGCATACATTTCTGTGTTCTGAACATATATGCATATTTTGAAGAATTTGAAAGAACCTTGGTGTAGACTGAAGAAACATTTCAAGTGATAACTGTCAACTGTAAAATTTTTAAAGAAATATAAAATTGATCATTGAGTGAGAAGAGAAATTATAAAGAATTTTTTAAAACATTTTGATTTTGTTTTTCTACTTAACTTTCACTGGTACTGTCATACTGACATTTCCAAATACCCTTGACACTGGTAGTTTTCATGGGAAAAGAATTCTAGTTTTTTCTATGAACACAAAAATTTTATCCACTATAAGAATATTTACCTCCTCAAAGATCCCTTTCATATATTATATTATTTTGATGAACTGATATTTGTAAGATAAATCTAAAAAGTCAAGTTTTCTGTTGTATTAACTATAAATATTGATGTGTCTTGAAGTTTTAGAAACTTCCTTAATCTTCTTGTAATTTTTTCAGTCAGTCCAGGGTATAATCCTGCAGTACTTTTTAATTTTATCTGGTGTTCCTTTCTTTCCAAGCATATTTAAAAAAACATGAAAAGTTTATCCTTATGTCTTCCTAAATTATTAGTGAAATTAGTGATATCTAGTTAACAGTGTGTATTTTGCAGAGTATAAATTAGAAGAATTGTATTTGGGGTCGAGTATTTGATTGGTGACTTACCTTCACTACTAGTACAAAATCCGAGTTACTTTGCTGTGTTATTTATAGATTGTTAACAGAAATTATGCTATGATATGCTTTTTTTTAATAATCAATAATTTTTTAAGTTGCATTGTGTGTCTGATAATAATCATCAGTTTCAAACTGTGTGCTGTGCAGTGTAAAAACAGAAGGCAAATAAATATGTTTGCAACATTCTATGATAGCCATGTTTTTTTAGAGCAAGATACTATTATAAGCATTTCATGGGCATAAATAACTTAGCAAAAATATTCTATGTTGAAGATGTACCTCGGATGGTGTGTACAAAAGATGCAACTTCATATGATCGCAGTTAATATTATCATTCAGAAATTGATATCGATTTGCTAAAGTCCTGCCCATTTGTAAAGAAAAGCATGCGAAATGTATCATTTATTGTGATCTACAATTCGGTTAATAGAATTAAAGAATAAAGTTTTAAATTAAAGCCACCAAATGAAAGGTAAATTTGTCATATACGGTCAAAATAGATTATAAAGATTGCCAAGTGGCAAAAAAATGTCATCCTATGAGGGATTAAATTTCTAAACAACTTGGTTTCAATTTCCTTTGAAATTAGTCAATAAAGCAACCGTAGTTTGACATAGATTTTGAATAACTGTTCATTTTGAGAGCCATCGGGCACAAATCTGCTTGAAAACCCAAAAGAAAAAAAGCCTGAAAATTTTTTATTCTTGAAAAGCAAATTTTCAGTTTAAAATTTTGCATTAGTGTTCTGTTCTAGTGAGCTATGCCTTTTAAATTACAACTTATGTAAAATAATTTTCAGAAATGTTAAGAGCAGTTCATTAATGACCTTTGCATTGAAGACATTATGGGCAATTCATAAACAACTTTTGCGTTTTCCTAATTAAAATGCTGGAAAATACTGATTTATGTTTCCATTCATTTAGTGTTTGTTATCAAAATAGCCATAAAATCATGATTGTATCAAGCAGCACCTACTGTATAGCTGTACCTTAGACTAGAAAAAACAAAACATATCTGTTAAACCAGCTTGCATCAGCTGAGTTAATTAAGCCAAGGTTCCTCGCTGTATATTGATTCACAGACTAAATGTGAAGCAATACTGTAAGAAAGAAAGCACGCGAAACGGGGTGATAAAACATGTTTATAATTCGGAGTACTGCAAAAACAAAGAAAGAACAACATAAAGAGACAACGATCGACATCAGAGAAGGTGTTCAAAATTACTACTCGGTCTGTGATGCAGAAACGGTGCATCATCCATCTTCCATTCATGATTCAGATCTTCCATTCGTGATGCAGATCTTCCAGGCAGTGGGAGAAGTGAGGCCTGCATCACGGTCCGGGATAGTAATTTCGAACAACTTCTTTAGTGATGATCATCGTTGTTTTTGTTCTTATTTGTTGACTTCTGTTGTACTAAACATAATAAAACACATTTTGTCTCACTGTTTGTGCCCTTCCTATTTTTGCATTTTGTGTCGTCAGTACCACATTAGGAAAGCGTTTCCGACCATGCATTGTTATGTGATCTCTCCTGAAATTTTGCCACCACTGTACTGATACACCCTGTTTCTACATCAAAAGCAAAGAAATAATCTTATAGTGGTTAAAAAGCCCAAACTGTTTGAAATATGTTTATTCAAGTTAACAGATTATTAGTCCAAAGGGATTTGAATCCCAAAGGACGGTTACTTTCGTTTTTTCATTTTGCATCATTTCACTTTTCAATTTACTGCTCTTTTTTTTTACATAGCTTTCTCTTCAAAAATCGTCTGTGTTGCACGGGAAAATAGAAAGGAATTTTAATTACAATTCTAAATAAATAGCCAAATAAATGTGAAATTCATAACAATATTCTCTAAAACTTTAACGAATTTTCATTAACAAACTCAAAGATTTCAAAGCCAGCAATACCAATGTTGTACAGAAAAATATTTTTATCTCCAGCGCGTGAGAGTGTGTACCGAAATTTCTAAAGATATGCTCAATTTAAAATTATTTTGCGATATTGCTGTTGAAGACTCAGGTGTTAAGAAACACTTATATCAGGCGCCTGGGTTGGAAACCGCATCCTGTATCTAATAGATTTTAAATTTTTGGCATATCGTTGTTGGTGTTTCAGTTCAGAGATAAACTCGTGATGCTTGTCAAGTCTTGCGATATTTAGTTGGTTGGCGAATGTCAGCGAAACAGTTCATAAGGCATTGTAGCTGTTCCAGGTACGTGTGCAGCAGTGGACTGAAGTCTACGGCGAAATCATAAGGCTATATCTTGAGTGAAGAGCTGGCAGGAGAGGGCGGAGTCGTAGGATCATGGAGGTCCAATCGGAGAGCTAGGCAGAAAGTACAACTGAAAGTAACACTGGTATTGGCTAGGAGGCGTGGCTTACTTAAGAGATGAGTTAGATTTTAAGTAATTAAACTACAAATTTATTGTTTGAAAGTAGTTAATAGTTTTTAAATAATACAAAACGGATCATGGTTTAAAATAAAGGTGGCCAAAAACTGGGTTATTGCTCAGGTAACTGTGGGAGAAATGGAACTAGTAGATATTATAAAAACTGTTTAGATTGGGATAGTGCAACAAATTTAGATTGGGATATTGCTGTTGAACTGAATTTTATGTTTTAAGTGTGAAGAACATGGGATTTAATAAATAAAGGTAACACACAAAATGAACTCCCCTTTGGATGTAATTAAAATCTGAAACCTTTCAGATTTCTTTTTAAATAATTTTTGTATCGGGATTTGTTTTTTTTGGGGGGGGAAGAGGGCAGGAAATTTTTGTCCTAACTCATATCTTTTATTCTTTCAAGAAGAGTGCGTGAGCGTTAAAAGTAAAGAAATATCCCCAATTCTGTTTTTTAAGTTATTGATTTATCTTCACATGAAAAGCTTTTCATATTTTTGTTACATTTTCATTATTATTTTATTAAAATTTTTTGCTAATTTTATTTGGGCGGTGGTCTTTAAAACCAGAAGACAATGCTTTGTTTTCTGTCTGAAAAAAAGGGAGGGTCTAGTACAAAAAATTTTAAAAGTCTATCCGTCGTAGAAACATACAAATCTGAATAGAGAGCAAATGCAACAAATGTTATATATTTATAGAGGGCATTTCAAATGGATATGAATGATGTAACATGTTCAGTGAGGAATACCACGTTACTACAAATTGAGTGTGGTATATTCAAACACATCTTCAAGCTTATTTGGAATATGCTGAAACTATTTCATACTCTGTCCCTAAGTGGGTGGTTGACAGTGAGAAGGTGTCTTAAAATTTCGCACAAAGAGGTTGATTTTGAGTTTGCTACAGGAACTTTATACACAATTTAGCAGAGAACCAACAATACAAAACTTTGTAATATGACAAATTCTAGTAAGCCTTTGAAAGGGTAAATTGTCAGCTCAGTAATCCAGTTCTGAGGTCAAAGTTGATGAACTATACAATGTTTTTAATGTAATCATTAGAAGTATTTAGGAAGAGGAAATAGGACCTTGAAATTTCCTAAACAACTGCAACATGCAATGCAGATGGGAATTTATCCTTATCGATGATGTAGCTGCAGTGAGGTTTGTGCAGTGATAATTTTCTAAACAGATTGTAGTTGAGTGATGCATTTATGTTCCATATAAGTGAACAGTGAGCAGCTAAATTAGTGTATCCGGAAGACTGAGAAACCTCATGAAATGATTAAAACTGAATGTGATTTACTAAAAACAAATCTGTTATCTGCCATCTTGTGTCAGAAGAGTGTGGTCCATACTTTTTTACCGATAACGGCACATGGTTTTTACTATTAAGGGCAAAACATCTATGAGCAATGCTGACTGTGGCTTAAATCGCAGCTGGCGCATGTCAGTACTTACCTCATCTTTTAGTCTGGTACTGTCATTCAATTCCTGTTATATGGTCAGGAACTGCTTTAATGAGATGATGCCATATTAATGGATTGGATGAGCATTCAAAATTATTAACATCTTTTAGCCACAGACTTAACACCCTCTGATTTTTCTGTTTTCCCTCTGAGGATAAGTAAAGAATAATGTCTACAAACCACAACTTTTCCAAAATATATGCACTAAGAGATCTTGTTAACATTGCACTGCAAATAATTTATAAGATGTTAAAACATGTGTGAAAGTTACATTATTACCTTGATATTTATAAAGCAAAAATAAAGGCTACTCATACTGAGTATTCATGCGATCATCTTGCAATAATTATTGGTAAATAAATTTGAACAGTTACATATGTATGAAATAAGTTTACCTTGTAACAATTAAAAAGTGAAATATAGCAAATACAAATAGTTCAGATCACTTTTAAATTTCAAGTTTCAACAGTACAGTGGATTCACAAGACAACACATAAAATGTTTACCTGTCCACCATCTCTCGCTGCTGCCCCGCCTCATCAATTCTTCTGATAAGTCATCTGTCAAACAGTTCACAGCCCAGAATATACTACCAGTGGCTAAAGAAAATGAATTTTTCTATAGTGTGGAAATGGTATGAGCTGACATTCCCCAAACACACACCCCAAGCCTCCCCCCTCCTTTCAACACTGGAGCATTCCACAGTAGTTACTTCTAGTCTTAGCTACATGAAATAGTGATTTCTCAAGTTCTGTTAGTTGAATGGGGCTGCAATTTTGATCGTTCCATCCTAGTGTCTTGTATTTTAGAGTTCGATTAATGGATAGGCTGAAACAACTGCTTGTTGAAAACATTTTTCTTCCTTTTCTTTCCATGGATCCATTTGTTGTATTGTCATAAATTTTATATTTCTATTTTCTATGCTTCCTTTTCATATCAAAGATCAACTTAGAATTTTTAAATCATAATTGTCAGGTAATTATATGGATATATAGAAGCAAATCATGATATGAAATTTGACATTGCAAATAATTTAGGAATTTATAACTAATTAATGAACCTTTAGTAGAATTAGCTTATATTGAGTAATGCCTTTAATAATGTCTTATCAATTTCAGGAGTTTTTGTAAACTTATCTTTTTAATGAATATATCGGTTAAAAAAATATATTATTTTAAACAGAATGATTATATAAATTTTCAGTATGTAACAAAAGAATTCATATTTTATTTATTATTTTTCAAATGTTGTTACAGGAGTTAATTCCTTTAAAGTTTTCATGGCATACAATGATTTTCAAATGCAAGATAAAGATCTCCTACAAGTTTTTGCCAAATGTGCTAAACTTGGAGCATTGGCTCAAGTTCATGCCGAGAATGGCGATATCATTTCTATGGTATGTAACTATATCTTACTAGATAATTTTACATGAAATTTAATTGTTGGTTCTTTGATTTTTCTAAAACACAGTTTTTCATACATGTGATAAGGTATAGACATTTATTATTCTGTATGTTGTAGTAAATCTTCTCCATGGTTTATGTAATACTTAAAAATCCATGTTTATACTTAAAAATTGTTAACAATCTTGAAAACTAAATTTTCTCATCATACATGGATGTAAAAGATCAGAGAAGTAAAAGAGTGAGCAGCTTCTCTATCATGAGAGGGCAATTATATAAAAAAAATTGCATTTTTTATGTGCATTGGGAAAGAAAAGTAGTTCTGCATATCTGGTAGTTTATCTCATGCAAAATATATTTATGAACATTTTGTTTTCTGTAAAATTCTTTTCATTCATTCAGTTGATACTTAAGATTATGGGTAAGAATTATGATAAACAATCAAAAGTACAATGACTATTTTCCACACTTTTGGTACAAATATTTATTTCAACCACATTTTTTACCTGTTTTTAATCCATCAGATGTTTGATTAAAGTTATTGAAATGAAGTCTTCTTCAGACTAACTACATCCATAAAACATAAAGGCACTTAAAATTTTAAAACATCCATTTATTTGAATTTTTGTTACCTTGCAGTTACATATGTTCAAAAGTACCACATTTTACCTATGTATTCAAGACATAAATTACTATTGCTAATGAAAATAATAAGATTCTGCTTTTGTCTTTGGGCAGCTAGTAATAAAACTAAGTTAATTATTAAATCATTTCCAGGCATGTACATAGGTTGTTTCTAAAATTTTAGGAATTTAGGTATTTTTTTATTTCATCAATTTTTATCATTATTACAGTGCAGTTTTTCAATATACTCCTTTGTTTAATTGAATAATACATTTGTCTCAATTCAAGGCTTTAGTTAAACGATGATCTTAATATGAAAAATCAGTTTATAGTGTCAGTAAGTTTATGTGGCCAAGAATCTTGAATTGAATCCTAGATCTTCCATTTTCTAACTAGATGTGCTGATGGCTACATCACAGGGACTAATGGGAAGAAATGGCTTTATTTCCTTACAAGTTCAGTGACTAAACTAATGACTCAGAAACTGTTACAGAATATTTTTAGCATAAATGATTTTCCATGATAATGCCATCAGAAGGCTAAAAATTATATATTAACGCTTTTAAAATCGTAATGGTTCATTAGATTTTTTTATCAGCATTAAAAGAATTCAATTTTTCAATTCTGGTGGCATCCAGAATCTTAACAGACTTGGTTATTAAGCATTGGAATTTGATAACCTCTGGATGTGATTCATGTGAAGTCATTTTCAAGCTGTTTCTAATAAAGAAACATTTTCAAGAGATAGCAGTGGAGTTTTAATAAAACTTTTATAAGAATCATTATATATCTGAATGAAATCTAGCTTCTAAACTACTCCTAGAGAACCATATAATACGAAGGTTTTTCCCAAAGTTCTAGGTTTAGGAGTAATTTCATTTTATATTTAGTCAGTTTTCATAAAAATATTACAATGCAGATTTTCAGTGTAATTCCCATTTAACTGCATGCACTTATGCCAATGAAAAATTAATTTTTAAAGCTATCCTCAAACATTTTTGGTGTCTCCACTCTCTCATCTTATAATTAAATTCTCAAGTCAAACGTTCTATAAAAGTTTCTTCAAATATGAGAACAGACTACTCCTCAGAGTCATTCAACAATTTCTGAAGTTTTCACATCCTCTTTTCACAAAAAGAAAATGACTGTTCTTCACACCATCCATGGTTGCAAAAACTGTGCTATAAAAATGCACCTCAAACCAAATGAACTTCAGTCATGCAATTGAATCAGAGTAAATAGTATTGCGCAAATAGTTGCGTAAACATGTTAAGACTTGTCTCTGGCTGATAGCATTGTCTATAAGTTCTAGGAATTGAACTAGAATTACTAGATCTATGGAGACATCCAGTATATATATGCATACATACTGCCGGACTCCAGGTTTTCTATTATATCTCCAAGTAGATATTTGAATCCCCCAGTTTTTTTATTTTTAGCCTTCATTCAGAATATTAGATATCATGAGCAATATGCAGTCTTGCATTGTCCTGTAAAAAGGTCAGGCAGCAAGGGCTCTGGTTATATGGCATGTCATCTACAGATACTGAAGCTGCAGTAATGTAGTGGTGGCTAATCAAAGTACTAGATATACGGAATAGAAGTGAACTGTTATGCAGTTAATGACATTTAATGCTATCAGTCGTAGTGCTATGCAAGTTTGATGGTGGTGAAGGCAAGCTTTTAACATTCATTTTGGTGCCCTGCACGTAGAACAGCCATTTTTATACTGTAAAGCAAAAACGGAATTCATATGAAAAAATGTCATGATCGCTGTTTCCATGTGCACTAATGAATGCACCATTGTAGGTGCTGCTTACTGTACTTCAGTGTTAAAGTAATCTGAAGCAATGGTCATCTTCTGACAATCTGTGATGTTGCAGATAGCATTATACCATACATGCAAATACATGGGGCTATGCTGTGTATCTAATTTCATGAGCCAGTGTGCATAACGTTATTGAACATCCCTAACAGTAATGAGAACAACTTCCAGGGCCAGAAAAAGAGTAACATGATAGCTGAATGAAAAACTGACATTTCAGGATACCTTCTTGTGCTGTTTTAAGGCATCATTATAATGTATGCATGCCATTGTTTTGCATATCCGAGGATTTTTTTTTACGTTCCATGCAAATTTGAGGCTTGTTGTATGTTTCCTTCATGGTGCAGCAATTTTAATAGTCAGCACCTTATTTTTAATTGAAAATTGTCTTTTATGCTGGAGAATAGAAAATGTTTTGAACGATCTGTCAATCATTATCAAAGAAAAGCCTCTATGAATAGCGACTGATTTTAAATAATTTGAGTTTCTGAGCTTGGAAAACATAATAAATGACACCAGTTTTTGTTTAGCAAAATAGCATGAGGAGGCAAGCAGTCTCCTTCCAAAAACTTATGATAAACAGTGCTGAATTCAAGTTTATAATTTTATTAAATAGTTTATTATTCAGAATTTCAGTGCAAAATGAGTGATTCACTCTCAGAAGTGACTTAAATGGTTAGATCATTCAGATGTATGGTAGGTAAAATACTTTTTAAATCTTTATTACTCTCAAAAGGCATAAATGTATCACCGACAAAGTAAATTCAAAACAAAAAATGTGTTTAAATAATTAAACCTCAAGGTCAGTGCAGACCCACCGGTAGCTGAGCGGTAAGGTTACTGAAGACTGGTAGTTTGGTTCGTGGTTTTAATTCCAGCAAACAGGCTAGTTGTATAGGCATTTTTGTGGCTTTTCTCATGTTTAACGTGGATATAAACCAGTTTTCCTTAGGAAGTCCACCACGAAGACAGATAGCCATCAAGTGCTTTATCATAATCAAATAAACCAAGCCAATCCAGTCAGTGTATGTAAATGTTGGCAGATACTGGAGTGAGTGGGCTCCTATGACTGTGAGACCTTACTATTTTAGCTATTGTGCGAGGAAATGATCTTACTAAAAGCCAGGCAACTTCTTGCACAGGTGTGAAGGGAATAGTACACAGAGAAAGGGTTTAAATTTCCCTTGTATTTGATTAATTCTTTTAACAAAAGTGCATGTACTTTGTGCTCATAATAACACCAACTACTTGCAATGGGAACTTAAGAATAAATTGGCAATAACTTGAATGGCAAAGAGTAGTGCTGGACTACTTAAAACTAGCAGGCTGACTTAGCAACCTACACCAGCTATGGACTTTAAATAAATGCCAGAAGGCATATCAGCAACTCAGAATAACATTAGGAAGGGCAAAATAACAACATGCGCTATGCTAGTGAAATCACACTC
>KK116522.1:14059-42759 GCA_000611955.2 Stegodyphus mimosarum | reverse complement strand
AGAAATCTCACTCTTTCTCTTTTCAACCATTTAAATACTCTTCTTCACTTTAATTTGCACACAGTAATCCTACATGGTAGTCTTTCAGTTTGACAGTAATGATTGTTATGAAAAGTGAAATAAACTTCTAATTACGTCTGGCTCGAAGAAGCTTGAATAATTATAATTCTTCATTTTAGTATAAATGAAATAGAATGCCTGGCCTTGGTTCAAGAGCTTCAAGTGCTGTTCAACTGCTAGAATATTAAAAACCAAACTTGTAAAATTCTGTTTCATGCATTCTGAAATTGAGGGATTAAATCTACTAATTTAAATTGCTAATTACTGTTACTGGATGTTCTGTGTCAGTTACCATCGGAATGGATAAATTGGTGTAAAATTTAAGTAACACTAATTTTTTGTTTGTTACTTTTGAATATTTTTTTTCTTCTTAAGAATGACTTGTAGTTTATTGGTATTTTCTTTCATCGCTGATTCAGAAGCAGCAACAACTCCTTCACATAGGAATTACTGGACCTGAAGGCCATCTCTATAGCAGGCCAGAAGATGTAAGTTAATTTTATCTTTGATAACTCAAAATTTTGTATTCATTTCAGTAGATTAGGATTTGTTAAATGTTATCTGCTTTAGTAGAATGACCATTTTATCTGCCTATGAAATTTGTTGCATTTGGTTGCAATCTCATGATCCAAAGTTTACAAAAGCTTACTAAGCAAATCTTGGCGTGAATGAAGAGAATACATGCTTGTAACACTTCAAAAATGTATCTGTGGTAGGTATCCAAAGAGTACTATTAAGTTTATGCTAGTCATTCAGAAATTGAAACTAGTAAATATACGGATAGCAAAGATTGATTGATCATTGAATTGCATAGGAACCAAATTTTTCTTTGAAAGATCCAGCCCTCAAAGCAGAATATTTTGCATCATTCTAATACAGGCCATTACAAATACTTTTTCTAGACTCATATGGTAAATTTTTGATTAACTAGGATAAATGCAGGGTGACATCCACTGTCAACCTAATCAGGAGTAATCCAAGGGCAGTTAAAAGAATAAATGCAAAATTGCATATCGGTGCAAAATTATATGTTATTTACACTTTCCTTATTTTCAAAGATATGCAACATGAATACGAGCCAGCTTTCTTCAGAGCGTCTTCCACCAAGGCATCCGTCCTCTTATGCTGATAGTCCTTGTGGCTTTATTCAAATAACCTAACTTTATTTTCAAGCAGTTTAATATGGTGAATAGGTTTATTTGGTTGTCTGGATTAAATGGGTATTCAAAACAAAAACACGGTAAATTTCATTAGAAGCGAAAAAAACTGAATAAATGGCTACTAATGAGCAGTATTTGTAAGCAAAAGGTCAGTTCGTGGAAAAAAGGGTTGGTGAAAACTTTGGTTTTGGGCAGAGTTATCTAGCGGGCATCCACAATTGTTAGTTATTTTGTGTATTATCTCCTTTCTCATTTTGTATTTTCCTTAGATAGTTTTGTTTTATGCAAATGGTTTTTGATAGTAATTTTTACATTGTTCTACAAGAAACAATCTCAAACTTTAAATTGAGTACCTTCATCAATGTTTATTATATAGGTGTCATATATTTTTTTATTTTTTAAATTAAATTAAACTTATACTGAATGTAATTATAGGGATTGGAGATCTATAAAAAGTTAAAATTTTGTAACTTTACAAAATTTTCTGGCATTAAAAAATGCCGTGTCTTGAATAATTTTCTTATCGAAAATATTTTTCTAAGTGTGAATGATCATTACTTGCAAAAATAAAAGCCACATAAAAACTCAAATGGACATATTAGCATTATTTTATGCAGTCTCATCTGCATTTTAACATTGTTTTTAGACTCATATTTTTATGCTCATAAATTTGTTTTATTTCTGTTCATCAGAGCTTGGAAATCTGCTCGTATGTCTAATTCTAGCTAAAAAGCTAGTAATTTTCTGGCATGGTGTAGTCTTTGTTTTGTGCCTGTAAAATCAACTATAGAAGCTTCCTAAAATTATGGTTTCAGGAAATTTTGGCCGTCTGTGAAGGTGGTAACATTAGATAATGCCACTGTCAGTGATGTTCAAGGTCATTATTTGTTTTTGGAAATACTGGTTGCTTTGTGAGGTAATCATTTTAAGGGGAACCTTTTCACCATGACAGGTTTCGTTATTGCTTCCATCTTTCTGAAGTCTAAATGGAATTTATAAATATTGCTTGGTATAATTTGTTAAACTTAAATATAAAAATTTTTAACGTGGTAGCTCCCCCTCCTCAGTTACTGGTATAACAATATAGTCAACAAAATTAAGTATGCAGTTAAGTTGGTAATGTTTTATACAAGTTTTTAGTCATAATTTTTTACGTATAAAATATTTATTTTATAGGTGGAAGCTGAAGCCACAAACAGAGCCATTGTTATTGCCAACAGTGTTAAATGTCCTCTATACATTGTTCACGTAATGAGTAGAAGTGCTGGGGATGTTATTGCTAAAATGAGAAAAGAAGGTATTAGTCTTGAATGTTATTATCTTTTGGAAAATGTTTTTATACCTTTTTTTATGATTTGTTACTCCAAGTATTTTTTCAAAATAATGTAAATAAAGAGACAATGGACAACTTTTACAGCTCTCCACATTTAGCCAACTTGCAAATGCAGAACAAAACTGATGTATACGGGATTTAAAGAATAGAAAAAGGATACTTACAGATTTGCAAAAATTCCCAAAAGAAAAGTTATTGGTTTTCTAAGAGGTAAAGTGTCGGTTATTAAATGGAATGGTGAAAAACATTTATTCACTTCTGACAAGCCATTGTTTAGGAAAAGTTATGAAAAAATGCAATGAAGAAATTAGTAAGCTACAAGTGGTTCACTCCTGCAGTGATACCACGGATGGGGTAGATAGAGTAGATCATCCTTTATCTACCTAGATTCTTCCTCCTAACAGAGGTAAAAAAACACTAAGCAAATTTTTTATCACGTGGTGGATTTGGCTTTATGGAATTCATTTATATTATACAAGAAAGTGGCCATGAGAAAAATTCTTTGGACTCTCATCTAGAAGGAGTTCATACTGTGATTGAGCATTACCACATTTCTTATACAAAAATAGAAAGGCCAAATGGTACTCCAACATAAAAAGACTTTCTGGGTGACATTTTCCAGATCTTATGGCTGTTACCGCTAAAAAAACGCCTTCAAGACAATGTGTTCTGAGTGCATGCAAAATGGAAACTAAAGAGGATAAGATTTGAAAAGATTCGAGATACTGTAACATCACTGAACTCCCTGAATGGAAGACATTAAGACAGGCTGTCTTTTTAGATTTATTTTTAAATGTAAGAAGCGAATTGTAAGTAATAACAAGGTTTGAATTACACTGGTTATCATAACTTAAGGAAAAATCACAAAAATTGTGATAACTCCCTAAAAAATAAGCCAAACCGTGCAAAATTTGAGTATGTTGCCAAGTAAGAATAGCTGAGTAAAACTGCAATATGCAAATTAGTGACATTGGACTTGGAATACGTCATCTGCGAGGAGCATAAAAGTCCATGTTTGAGAGCAAGCCCACATATTTCACTGTCATAGTGACATCAGAAATCTGAGATAGGCATCATTTGCCTGCAGAACTATGATGGAAAGCCATTGGGAGACTAGAGGCAGCACAAAGTCATACAGAAGTGGCCAGATGGTAAAGTGTGAGCCCTTCTATGGCTCATAGACTTTGGAGGCAATTTCAAACCACAGATTCGGCATCTAGGAGGTTCAGCCAAGGACAACCAACTGCTACTACGAGCGCCAATGACCGATATTTGACATTATGTGCACGACGGAATAGAACCGCTACTCTGACTCCTCTTAGGTCCTCCCTTGCTGCAGCCACCAGAAGGTTCATGTCAACGTCAACTGTGCGTGAAAGGCTTCACGAAGGTCATCTGTATGCAAGGCGACCAGCCAGTTGTGTGCCGCTCACGTCACGCCAGAGGAGGGACCGTTTGCAGTGGGCACGATAACATGTCCACTGGATGCCTGATCAATGGAGGGCTGTTCTCTTTACAGATGAGTCCAGGTTTAGTCTAGAAAGCAATAGTAGGCGTTATTTGCTATGGAGAGAAACTGGAACCCGTTATCATCTGTGAAACATCAGTGAAAGAGATCCGGAAGAGGCAATGTCTGTGTTTGGGGTGTCATCTCATTGGGTGGACGCACAGATCTCCATGTCTTTCCAAGAGGAACGGTAGATGCTCAAGTTTATAAGAGATGACATCCTTGATGCTTATGTGTGCCCATATGCCGGGGCAATAGGTGATTCTTTCCTGTTACAGGATGACAATGCAAGACCACACAGGGCTCACATCGTAGATGATTATCTTCAACAGGAAACAATTATGCGCATGGAGTGGCCAGCTCTATCCCCGGTCTTGAATTCTATTGAGCACATTTGGGATGCTTTAGGGAGACGTCAATCCGCCCCCTTAGACCCTTGCCGCACTTGCAACTGCTTTGCAAGAGCAATGGCTCTCGCTTCCTATGGAACTGATAGACTGCATAATTCAAAGCATCACAGATCACTGTATGTGCTGCATTGCTTCTAGAGGCGATCATATTCCATATTGAAGGTACTTTTCCTATAGCAAACTGACACCTTCGATTTGTTCATTTTATACATGCGCTAATTTCTGTACTACCATAATTGTCTCATAATTTCGTGTTATGTTATTTGATACCTTACCACGTGTTGTATATTGTGGGTAAGTTGCATAAAATTCTACATGTAACTTCTTCAGTAATCGTGATTTTTCCGCAATTTATAATAACCAATGTAGTATACAAAAACATTACAGCAGTATTATTATAGAAGATAAAAAGAAAGGCTGTCATGTCACAAGATGTGTCTTACTCCAGTGGCATCTTTCAGGCAACACTTCGTTTTTCTTTTGTTGCAAAACAAGGAAACAAATACACTGGAGGTGTACAGTCCAAAAATATCTTCGATTAGTTTCACTCAGTCTAGCATAGAGATAAGCAGAAATGTGGTTTTTTTCATATGAATGGGAAACTCGCTAATTTTGAACACACGTAATCCGTCACAGTGCTGTTGCAAGGACTGCAGTGTTTGATTGCATATGTCAAACCACCACCGCCTTCTACAATTTAATTCCCCTATCTGATCAGGTTATGAATTTTTCAACTTTTGTTTAAATATTTTTTGCCAAATTTTATCCTTATTGGCAAAAAGATTTTTGGATTATAGTTAGGAATGTTGATTTCTTTTCAAATCAACAACAAAAGTAGCAAATTTTTTGGTACGGAATTAACCCTGTCAGTGTTATGGACGGAAAATTCCATATAGAAGGCTGGCTTCCATTTTCATTACCGATGAAAATTTCTGTCAGCTTTTAATGTATCCAGTTTTGGTTTGAATGTATATTGGAAGGAAAAGAATCAAAATAAAAAGTAAGAGAGGCATTTTTTAATTAAAATCAAGAAAATACCGCTTATTCATAATATTTTAAGGAACTCAGAAATTTCAGGGCTAAACCTGTAATACTCAGGTTAAGAAATAATTTGGTCCTTACGTTAAGTGAAATATGATGAGAGGTCATTGATAGCTCAAGCTCAACACAGTCTAATTTGATTTGCCTTTGGTAAATAGAAGTATGCAAATTTTTGTAACTGTTCTAAATGTAAGAAAGTGCTTCAAACTCTTAAGTTCAAGGACTGTATGAGCAGGTGGATAAAATTTTTACATGTTTAAGGTGGAAAATATTGCAGACATTTGGCAAACTGTTAGAAATATCATATTAGGAGAAGGGAAGCAGAGCAGATACATATTTGTAAAGACTTAAAGTAGCCAAGTGTCATGTCAAAGATCTAGAAATGGTTTGTCATGTATGCAAACAAACATGTCAAGGTCAAAAAAGGCCACAGCTGACTTTAAAGGCCGCTATTTGGCAATGATTACTAAAGGAAACACGTTTCACATCAGCCCAAATTGCAAGGAAGTTCATTGCAGCTATAGGAACTCAACTATCCGGGTACATTGTGAGTGACAGACTACATAAATGAGGACTTTATGCAAAGAAACCTGCGATATGCATTGCAGAGATCATTGTAACTGAAACTGACTTCTCTTTACTGATGAATCTCATTTTTGTTTGGAGAGTGATTTTAGATGTTACGATCTAGGATTGAAACAACCTGCAGTAAGTCTGAACACATTCATGAAAGGTATCTGCTCAAAGGTGGGGAATCATGGCATGGGCAGTCATCATTCTGAAAGGTGCATTGGACATGCACATTTTTACCAGTGCAATTATAATAACTTCTTCTAATGGACGATAATGCCCGTTCTCAGTCTGCTACACTAGTGACTGGTTATCTTAAGAGTGAAGAAATTCAGCTGGTTGAATGGCATATTATTCACTAGATTTAAATCTGTTAGAACAGATTTAACTCTAGTGAATAATATGCATCCTACTTATTCTAATAAGTGGGATGCACTCGGATGCCAACTTGCCTCATTGCAGCATCCACCTGAGTCTCTCTAGGAGCCTCCGGACTATCTAATACACACCGTGATAAATTGCTGTAAATGCTCGCATTTCAGTCAGGTTGACCCACACACCTTATTAATTTTTATGTATGTCTGACAGGTTTGCCAATTCTGCATTTTGATTATTTGTCAGGCAAGACAAAGATCTTGTGCAAATTTCGTGTTCTTAGCTGCAAATTTATTCAAATGACATGGGTTTTTTACTTGTTCCTTAAATTTTTCTTACCAATGTATTCATGTTAAAATATAATTTAATGGTTCTTTCAGGTTTGGGGAACATGGCATGTTGAATTTGTTTTAACAACTTATGTTTTGTGGATTGTATTTTCACCAATATGAAAATGTAGGCAGTTGAAACTTGGGATCGCATAATGAATATAATGCAAATTATGATATGAAGAATTGTGTTACTGGCATGTAGATGCTACACAAGGCTGTCCTGCAAGAAATTGATGCGACAGTGAATAGAAATGGGTTGGCATTCCAATAAAATGTATGATGCTGAGAGAACAGTGGAGTCAAGGAGGGTATTCTTTCCAGGTTGCAGGTCTAGTGTCTCTTTATAGATGGGTTTTTCATACTATTAAAAAGTAATGAAAAAGTAACTGGAATGATTCTTCTCTAGTAACAACCAACCACCTTGGGATGATAGTTTGCATAAATTTATTAAAAGTCCTTGTTGTTATATTTGTTGACTTAACAAACATAGATATTAGATTATTTATTATTATGATTAAATCAGATAACTTATACATGATGGAGTCATCGACGCTACATCGTCGGCGGCAGGTGTCGAGTGCGGCTGTGCAATTACCGTGCACTTGCCTGGGCCACAGTAAGGCCAGAGGTACTGCCATCTATTGATCAGCACAGCAATGAATATCCTACTTAACCTCTCACATATAAACAAGACCTGTGCATGTTACAATAATTAGTTTGTCATTACTTAACAGTTAAATTAAAAAAACATTTCGGCATTAAAGCACTACTCAATAGTTGAACCTAGAAAACTTAAGTCTTAAAAATTACTGTTTATTGATATTTTAAAGTTCTAAACAGTTCGATAATTAATAGCTCATTAGATTCCATAATTAGTCCATAAAGTACAGTTTTAGGGCCATAATTAGTCCATAAGTATGGTTCTTCCTAAATGTCTCTATATCGAAGAGGTTTTATTCTATTTCTACTTGATTATCTTAACACTGGCTCAGTTGACACATTTCCTGGAACTTGAGAATGTTTAGTAGAATCACTTTTCTGTTCTTTAGGTGGATTCTGCTTATCATCATCTACAAGAGCAAGTTGATCCTGTGCTGATTGACCAAGTCCAAAGAAATCTTCTGCTGTTCTGTTCCACTCTGTAGTTTTACACATAGTTGTCTTTACGAATATGATATCGGTTTCTCCTATACACAGTTCCATAGTTCGTTTTTATGACATAAGATCTTCGTTGAGGATCTGTCTTCATGATTATACCCTATTTCCAAGGCTTTGTAATTTTCCTTTTGTACCACACTTTGTCATTTTCATGAAGTTGTGGAAGCTAGGTTGCATGCTTATTGGCATATTTCTTTTGCATCATCTGCCTTCTTTTTCTTTCTAAAGCTTTGCTTGCACCTTTTATTCGAAATTTTGGTTGCAATGCTTTAGGATGTGATTGCAAGAAAGATCTCAGTCTTCTTCCCATTAATAATTCAGCCAAGGATGGCAAATATTTTGCAGGTTGAGTTCTATAATCCAGCAGAACAATATACAATATACATCTTTTCCTTCGTCCACAGCTTTGTTCAGAAACTTCTTGAGAGTTTGACCAGATCTTTCAACTAGCATTTGCTCTGGGGAAATGTGGTGATGTGATGTTATGCTTAACACCCCATTCTTCAAGAAATTTTCTCAATGCTTCTGAGTTGTATGGTGGTCCACCATCAGTGATGCTCCTCTGGTATTCCATGTGTTGCAAAAATGGACTTCATAACTGTGATTACAGTTTGAGCTGTTACACTTTTAAGTGGTTTTAGCTCTGCATATTTTGAAAAGTAGTCTATCTTTAAGAGATACTGTTGTCTTCTTTACATTAAAGAAATCACAGGCAACTTTTTGCCTGGGTCTCTGGTAAATCACAGTCTAAAAGAACTTCTTTCTGATTAGCCTGTTGATTTTTCTGACATATCTCACATATGGAAACATACTCTTCCACGTCTGTGTTGATATTAGTCCAGTAAAAGTATTCTCTAGCTTTAACCATACTAGAAACTATACCTTTGTGGGACATAACAGTTTTTTCATAATTTCTTCCCTAAGAGATGCTTGCACAACTAGTTGTTGTCCTCGATAAATTATTCCATCCTTTGTCACATAAAGCTCTTCTTTGCAATGCCAGTAATGTTATACTGCTGGCCTTGTTTTGCTTCTTTCTGGCCATCCATTTTTTTATGTGAAATAACACGTCTTGCAATTCAGGGTCCTTTTCTGTCATTTTTGCGATTTCCTGCCACTTTGTTGGAGAGGCTTGTGTAAATAGACTTATATTAACAGTAGGTTCTTGGCTAAAATTGTCATCAAAGGTGTCAACCGCCGATTGTACTCTGCATAGGGCATCGGCTAACAGCAATTCTTTTCCTGGGGCAAATTCCAATTTTATGTCATACCTGTTTAGTTTGAGCAGCATGTGCTGAAGACGAGGTGAGATTGTATCATAAGGTTTCTTACTAAGGCCTAATAATGGTTTGTGATCAGTCTGCACTGTTACATGTCTTCCATACGTATATTAGTTGAAATGATCTAAACCATATACAACTGCTAAGAGTTCTTTATCAATCTAGCATAACTTTGCTGTGTTTCTGACAATGATGCTGATCCAAAAGCCACAGGTTGATTATTCTGTAGGAGAACCGTTCCAATTCCATATTTACTGGCCTCTACTGACACAATTACAGGTTTGCTTTCATCAAAATACTGTGAACATAGGGCTTGCACAGTCATTTGTTTTAGGTGCTCATAGTCCCTTTGGATGTTTTTATTCTATAACCATTTGCTGTCTTTTCTCAATAGTTACCTTAACGAATGAGTTAGGCTTCACAATTGAGGTGTAAATTTTGCTAAATATGTCACCATTCCTAGAAATCGCTGCAAGTCTTCTCTGCATTTTGGCGCTGCAAACTTTTCAATCACTTGGATCTTCTTCGGATCAGGTGTGGTGTCTTTATCAGACAGTAAGTACATGTCCTAAATAAGACACAGAGGTTTGAGCTAGCTGCGTCTTCTTGATGTTAAATTTTCAATTAGCACTTCTGGCTATCGTGTCTTACGCCACAGCTGGCAGTGTTCTTCGACAGACAATGATCCTAGGACTAAATCATCAAAATACGGATTTATCTCGTTGTCATTGCTAAAAATCTCCTCCATGGCCCTTTGAAATTCCTCAAGTCCATTGTTTAGACCAAAAGGAAGAACCATATATCTGAATCTTCCCCATGGCGTTGTAAATGTTGTCAAATATGATGATTCCTCATGAAGCAGTAGTTGCCAAAATCCATTCTTGGCATCCAAAATGGTAAATATTTTACATCCTTGGAGTTTTGTCGTAAGGGCTTCTGCTGTAGGAATTGGATAGTTAGGTCTGAATAGCCTCATTGAGCTGTCTTGGATCTAGGCAAATTCCCAATTTTTTTTTTTTGCATATTTACCACAACCATGTTGGTCACCCATTCTGTTGGCTCATCAGCTTTGGCTATGATGCCGGTTTCAACCATTCTGTGTAGCTCCTCCTTTACTCTTTCATGCAAAGCAAGTGGCACTTTATGTGGTGCTGCAGCATGAGGTGTATCAATTTCTTTTATTTTTATCTTTACTGTGCGATTTAGTTTTGCCACGCCGGTAAACACATCTGTATATTTCTGTATCACTTGCTCTGTTGTCTCTTCATTTTGTTTCTTTTCTTGCTTGATTTGATATACCCTTTCAGTCATATCCAAGCCCTGAAGGCCCAAAATAGGAGATGAATCCAGAGTGTTTACCAGAAATTTGAAAGTTTTTGTCCCTTTTTTAGTTTTACATGTAAGGTAGCACTCACCTAGTATTGGTACTTGGTTGTAATTATAATCCAGTACTGGTTGTTTATTTTTCTTAATTATTGGTTCCTCACTCCACTTTAACAGTTCACTCTTAAGTATAATGTTAACTTGAGCTCCAGTGACTAAATTGAAGTTCACTTCGTTGTTATTTACAGTGGTATTTTGGTACCAGACTGATGCTTTATTTGAATCCACTGCGTCAACAGTTTTTACTTCCCGTAGCTAAATGAACTCCGAGTCGCTATCTTCAGTACGTTCAATGGCGTGCACTCTCACACTTGGTTTGGCGCGACGCATTTTCGCCCAGTGATTTTTCCCACCGCACTTTCGGCAGACCGTTCCAAATGCGGCGCACTTCTTTGGCTCCTGTTTTCTCTCACATCGCTTGCACTCTTTCACTGGCGTATTCTGGACGGGATTAGTGCCATGTTTGTTTTTTCTCAGAGTATCTACGGAGATCTTATTCTCGCTCATTTCGGTGACTTGTGCTTTGCTATGTTCGGCCCCCCTTGCATTCACTAATGATATCTGCAGCGTCTTTTTCGCTGTATTTGTCTCTCGTATTAGCCGTTCTTGTAACGATTTATGTGAGAGGCCTTGCCCTATTTTATCACCGAGCATTCTATCTTGCGCTTGCCCATAGTTGCAATTTATTATTGTACAACGTAGCCTTGAGTAAAAGCCTGTGAATTTCTCTCCTTTCTCTTGCTTTATTTCCAGAAACTTGGAATAGTGCATAAATCTCATTCTGATAATCTGCGAAATATTTGTCGAATTCTTTTAATACTTGTTAGGACACTTCGCTGCTGCCTGTTTCTGGCTTCAAATCAAGCGATCAATATTGCTTTTTTATAGATAATTATATAATTTTTATAGATTATTTATAGAAAAATCAGGTTTGCTATCTGATTCAATATCAGAATTATAGTCTGTTATAAGCCATTTACTGTCCCTCATTGTTCTTTTATTTCATGATAAAATTGGGAAGAAATATTCACAAAACTTAATACACTGAACACGTACAAACAAACTTGTTGAATTTTTCCGCCTAATGAGAAGCAGTAAAACCTGTCCTTGAACTGGTTTTACAGTCCAATCTCTCCTGGACTACTAGGGGCATCTATTAGAAACACTACAAAGTAAAATATGTGAAAAAGCCGGAAAAATGAGTGGATTATTGTAGGAAAATATGCTGCCCGAGTGGTGTAAGATGCCAACCAAAAAAACTCAAAGAAGGCCCTTTTCGCGGTACCTGAACGGTGTTCAGGCAAAAAAGTTAAGTGGTTAATGTAACCCTGTAAAAATGTGACTCTGTCTCTAGGTTTCATTTCATGACCAATGATGCAGTTGCCAAAAATTTCATCTGTAGCTGTAGGGACTGGTTACGTGATATGGTTCATCTTTCAGTCGGCAGTTTTGTTCATTCTCTTCCAAGAAAAATGAGTTCATTAAAAGACTTCTGTGTTAATTGCACAGTTAAGATAAAGGACCAACAAATCTTTCCTTGTAGCATAGTACCCAAAACATCAATTTTGTAGGGGTTTAAAGCAATTCATATTCTATGTGAAAACTTTCTGCATTCCTTGTCATATTGTTTTCATTACTGAATAACTATTCAAATGAAAATATTGTGTGTAAAAGTGTAGAACATAGATCTCTTACTCATGGAGAACTTTGGAACCAGGGGCCATACTTAGGAACTCAGTGTGTTTACAGATAAATGGTTCTTTCTGTACAACTGCAAATCACATATTGGAGGCATTTTTCTTATTAGAAAAATCTTCAACTTTGAAATAGATTTGAGAAAAGTTGATTGGATTAGGTGGCCAAATGTCAGCTGATTCAATCCGAGCAAGAAGGGTGGAACTGTTCTTCATGTAGATAAATAGTATTTTATGAAATGGTTGCATTTCAAATAGGTTTATATGAACAAATGGTTAAAAAATAGACACTGTAGTTTCCTTCTAGCTTCGATTATAAAATTAAATACAATGTGGTCATAAACTAACTTTCCCTGCATATGAGTTCTTGATGACAGCATGGTTTAACAAATGGCAGTGAAAATCTAAATATCAGTTTTGCTAGGTATGTGCTTAAGTATGATGTGAGTAGCAACAGCTAAGCTGTTGTGAACAACTTAGAAAATTTTGAATTGCAATGTCCATTTTTACTATAATATGATCAGCATAAACACATAAATAGGCATGGAATGGACCATAGCTAAAAAAATACAAACTAGCGCAAGAGCACTAGCAGAGAAGAGGAATTTTAAAAAATGGGTTATATGACAGCTTTGTATGAGTATGCATCATCTTTACCCATCTGACTTAAGTACTCTGATAGAAATAGTTACCTTAGTAATGCCATTAACACAGGCTTGTACAATCCTTAAAAATCATTAGGTTTTTAAAATCAGTTTTTATTCTTAAAAGTCCTTCATTTTGGCCAAAATTTGCAAACCGTCCTCAATTTAGCTCATGCAACATTTCCATCCCTTTTCTGTAATTGCTATTCTGAGTGTGAGTGAATAATGATTTGGATGAATACAGAATTCAGATCACATACTTTGTACTGCAGCCATTGAAAATTTACATTGTAAATAATGAGCACCAGCTACCCCAGAATGAAAGCTTCAATGTTCTCAATTCTTTGTTGATCCAGCCTTTCAGAACTGATATCGACAAAGATAACCGGCTGTTGGCACAATTTTTTTATTGGTTTGATGCGTCTAGCAAGATTTATAGAACTTTGATTAATGTATATATACCAGCTTTCATAAGTGTTTTGTGATTTTGAAAAAAAATACTGTAGATTCAAGTTTTTACATTAAAATTGATCCAAATATTTTGTAACTCTTTGCAAAGACGCCAAGTATTATGCCTATTTGGTAATTTGTAGGTTTTTATTTAAAGAGTACACTTTTAGCTGACTCTTTAAATTTGCTCTCTTTTCTGCACCAAAAATAACCTTTTTTCTTTTCCTCAGTATGAATTCCTTTATTGTATATTCCTAAGTTTGGTGACTGATCAACATTTTGGCAATTTTAAAATCCGTCTGAGTACAACAGCTTTTATTCGGTGATTTGTGGGCAGTTTTTTAACAGATCAAATAATGTTAAAATAATGACAATATATTAGAATAACATTATTGAGATACGAAAATAAAATTATTTTCGTGGGCCATGTTTTAAAGGCTTTCTCTTTCATTTTGACGATTTTTGAATGAAGGTTCTGAAATTTAAACAAGATAATAAAGATTATAAAGCAGAATTTCTAAGTTTTTAGCTAAAGCAAAAAAGCTGCTGTTAGTTGTGTTAAAATTTCTTTCATTTATCTGTTTTTTCATAACCTTTATTTCCTATGTTGTTCTTTCAAAGTATTCAGATATGCATTAACTTTCTTTGTAAAATTTATTTTACCCTTTCATAGATCTTTTTCAAAAATATTCTCACAAAGTTGGTAGGTATTTTAATGGTTAAAATTCCAGAAAAAAAGTATCAAAATGATAAATATATTAATAATTATGTTTCAACCATACTCGGAGCTCTTACTCTGTCGAATGGACTATAACTGTGGTTGACAAAGAGCTTGAAGCTGGGTTGTTGCTTTGGTACAGTTAATTAATAGGAGGCCCAAAATACCAAAATTGCACCGAGTCAAAAAGGAAAAGGGATCTATCTTCCATTTTGCTTGATCAACTAACAAAAATCAACATTCATTTTTCACATCTCAAATATGCAATATGAAATATGTATTAAATTCATGTATACAGTGTTCTAGCATACATATTTTGACAAAAATCATACTTTTTCTGAAATAACATGCTGATTTTTTCCTATATTTCGATTCTGCAACTCATCTTATGCCAAAATGTTGAACTTCATAAAATTTGGTGGGCAACGTAGAGTAATTGCACCTTACTTGCACCAAGAATAATTCACTTGGCAAACTTCTGAATTTATGTTAACCCAATCCACTTTCCCTTTCACTCTGCACAAAAGGGTGAAGAAGGGCATCATTTCTTCTTGCTTGCAAATATTTGTACGTTTGTAAACTTTTAATCACAGTCGTTATTTTTAGATCCCCCCCCCCATTTCATTATTTGAGTTGCATAGTTGAATTATATTTCTTCAAATAATTTTGTAAATTTCTATTATTCATTCAGACTGTACTTTAAAATATAGTTATAGTAATAATAAATGTTTTTAGAATTGATTTGAACTGCATCTCTTTCAAAAGAGTATTTTGTGACCCAGTATGCACTGCAATGCATTTGAAAACTGCGTAATTAAAAGAGAAAATACGATAGAGCAAAGTTTCTGCATCTTTCATTGAACCATTCTGGAAGGATATGCAAATAGGAGAGGATATATTATCAACATTTTAATTTAGGAGATGCATGTATTGCTTTACTTAATTTTCTAATGCTTTATGCTGTTTCAGAATTGGGCCATGTATGACAAAACATTCTGTGGCATAACGTAAATTTAAACTGCTATTCAGTGAAAAACAGTCACCTTGCGCATTCACCTCTGACGTTATTTCCTATGTCTTTTCGATTAGCATAGCCCATTTGCTGATATATTTGATGTACTGTACTGTGGGGGAAATCTTTAGCAAAATATAGTTTAAGCCTCCTGGTATTTCACCTTGAACATGCAGCTTCTTTGAAGCATAGTTTGTGCAAACTATTGCTCTTTCTTTAATTTTCTTTCTTCAAAATATTTCTTTTCAATGCTGACACATTAATTCAGTTTTTTTACAGTTATATTTTCATAAATTTTGTATTATAATTCATTTTAAATTTCAGTTGTAGTTTTCATGGAGAATGCGTTCTGTTTTCTAGACATTTTAGCTGCAAATGAAGTAAAGCACAGAGGACAAATAGTTAAGTTAAAACATATTTACCAAATCATAGAGGAATAAGGAGTCTCCCAAACATTTCTGGTCAACAGCATCCACTGTTCAATCCTACTTAGTGATCCGATCGTAATATTGTATGCAAATAGTCTAAATCGTATAATATGACTGCTTTAATTTTACCCATTCTTTTTTATGATAAACACTTATTTTTTTCACTATTGATCTTTACAGGTTCTTAATTTTCATATGTAGAAATGAGTACAAACCATATAACAGTTAAATCATTTTTTCTCCATGCTTTATGAAATTGTATTTTTCTAGGCTATCAAGTGTATGGAGAAGTTATCGCTGCAGCATTAGGCGTTGATGGTTCTCATTATTTCAGCAAGTGTTGGCAGCATGCTGCAGCTTATGTGATGTCTCCTCCCCTTCGACCAGAGCGTGACACTCCAACCTATTTGATGAAATTATTGTCATGGTAAGTACTTATGTGTTTAAATTCAGCCATAAATTTCTTGCATTCCCTATAAAATATTATAATTCTTCCATCATCATTTCCCATCGTGGACCAAATTTGTTTAACTGCTGAACATCAATATTTCGGTCCTGAACAAATCCTCGGATTGAATTGGGCTAGATACATGGTCATTTTCATGTATGTAAAGCACATATTTTTTCCTTAAATTGCCCTCTGCTAATTGCTTTTAAGAAACATGTAACACTTGTCTAGTCCTGTAATCTAGTTTTCTATTATTATTATTTATTTATCTGTGATAAATAAACTGTAATATGCAAAAAAGGGCAAAACATAATGTCTAATTAAATTGGTGTGTGAATTTTATCTTTAAGTACGTATAGGTATCTCCAACAGTATAGCATTTATACTGCTGTTCTGTCGTGTGATGAGCAATTTAAATCATTATTATACATGTGTATTGCGCTAATTGTTTTCTTTCAACCCCTGACATATATTTTATTTTTTCTTGCTCCCTCAAGTTCTTTGCCATAATTAAATAAACTAAGCATTATTTCAAAAGAGTGTGTATCAGTTTGTTTTAAGTTTTCGTTTTATAAAACTTCGAACATTGGATTGTACTTTACTTAGACTCCTAAATGTTAGACTGTTCTCATTTTCTCATGAAATTCGTAGAAAACTGAAAGCAGTGGAAAATATAGGGCAAATATTGAATTTTAAAAAAATGAAATTCTATCAGGCTAGGAAAATGTTATTTTGGGATAGAATCCTTTTTCTTATAACTTTCATTGTAAAATTCATCTCTTAAGGAGAAATGCCCATATTATGATAGAGTAAATTGATAGCTTTGCTGACTTTGAAGAGTAGCTAATAACAGAACTATAAATTCTATTTCAAAATGTTTTCGAAAAAAATTTTCATAATACATTTCTTGTATATTCTTATTGAAGTTGTTTTTTTATTTCATGAACTGTTATCAATTAAAACATTTAGTCATATATTTTTAGAATTTTCACTTGTGGAATTATCAAGTAGGTCTTTAATCTATGCACATTCTACTTCATGCTGTATTCTAGCCGAAAAATGTGTGAAAGTGCTTAAATCTAAATCAAGGAAACATGGATTATCCCTGAAATAAAATATTGTATCCATAATGACTGATGGAATAATGGTTATGAAAAAAGTTGGAAAGTTGATTGGCGCAAATCAGCAATTGTGCTATGCTCGTGGAATTCAATTAGGAGTAATATACCCAGAAAAGAAAGAAAGAAAGAACAGAAGAACCCAAATACTGTGGATCTAGAAACTTCTGATTTCGAATTTAAAAGAGTGATACTGACAATAAAGATAATAGCAATGTAATTGTTGAAGAATATATTGGTAATGAGGATGAAATATTAACTCATCAAGAATTGCTTTCTATAATTAATAAAGGTTCAAAAAATTGTCAAGATATTTAAATGTTCCCCTACAAAGTGCCTTATTACAAAAATATGAAAATAAAACAGTGCCTAAGTTAATATTAGATTCTAAAACATGTTGGAACAGTTTACTCCTAATGATGGAACAATTTTTTAAACTGAGAAATCTGATCCAAAAAGCTATAATCGACTTAAACCTGGAAATTAATTTTTCCGATAGTGAATTCGACTTAATATCCAGAACTGTATCAGCTCTACTTCCAACAAAACTGGCTGTGAAGGCATTATGTCAGAGAGATTCTAATTCATTAACAGCTAATGCAATAATAAATTTCATGTTGCAGTCACTGAAAGAACAGCGCACATCACTTATCTGAAGAACTGTCTATTACATTGAAAAATCGCACAGAAAAAAGGCATACCGAAACAGAAAATCTCTTACAGTATTCACATAATTATAATGATTTTAAACATGAAAAAGAAGAAAAGAACCTAACCAAATCAAATTTGATCAAGTTTATAGTAAATTTTCTTAAAATTTTTTACCCACGAACCTAGCCACATCCAGAAGAATTCGGTACAGTTATTGAAGATGATGATAACATTAATGTCGATATCGACAGTGAAAAGCAATTGTCTCTTGAACAAAATTAGAATTAGCAATAACTAAAAAAATTTCAACAAACCGAAATATAATACATAAATCAGTTATATCCCAAACCATCCGACAAGAAATTGATTTATTTGAAGATGAGGGATTTAGAGGTAAGTACTTGGGAAAAGTATATAGTGCATTGCTTAACAGTACCGCCAACTAGCGTAGATCCTGAAAGAGCGTTTTCAACAGCTGGTAATTTTTGCACAAAATTACGTTCCAGGCTTAAAGACAGTACAATGGATGCTTTATGTTTTTTAAGATCACGTTTCAAAAATTTGTAGTAGTACCACAGACTGAATAGTAATATTTACACTTTTTTGAGATTTAAATGCATATGTTCCTTGTTTACTTTTTTAGATTCTTTATATACTGTTATAATTTAGAAGTTACAAATTTTTTTTAATTCACTCTCTCTAATAAAACTAGCAAACAAAACAAGAAAAATCCGTGTTCTCTTTCTTTTTCTAAAATTCCTACTACCGGTATTAAGATCTAAAAAATACCGAATACCAGTATTGAACTTTTGGTCCGAAATTGCAATCCCTAGTTGCAATGTATAAAAATTTAGCTGTTTCCTAACATATACAGTTATGCAGCTTAAACAGTTCTGCAATATTCATTAACAAAAATGTCCATGTTTGCTAGTAGCCAGATGGTTAGAACCACTCAATATTTTTAGCTCAGCCTGGATTTAAATCTTGAACAGACCAAATGCATGGGTACTTTTCTGGTTGTCCCCATGTCTAACCTAAATATGACACTTTATCTTTTAGGACGCATTTGTGGAATGCCCCTCCCCCGTAAGTGCATACTTATAGCCCTCACATAATTTGTGTTCAATTATATAAGTGTTAAAGTAGCAATAATTATAGTATAGTTTTCAGTAATATGTTCTGTTGTGTATTTTTTCTGAATCCCAAATAACAAGTCTATTTTATAAAACTAAGGTTCAATAATTTCGATTTTTTTCTCCCATGTTGTTATTTAAATGGAACTGAGAAAATGTTTTGTTTTAGTGATGTGTTCCAAGTTACTGGATCTGACAATTGTACTTACACCACTTCTCAAAAAGAAGTGGGTGTTGGTGATTTTACTAAAATACCCAGTGGTGTAAATGGAGTTGAAGATAGAATGTCGATTGTATGGCAAAGAGGAGTGGTAAGTGAATCATATGCACTTTATCATGTTTTTTTCAGCCTTTTTTTTTAACCAATGTCGAGTCCTCAGCCAACTTCGGCTTGGCCACTATGAAAGTCAGAAGTGGTGGTCACTTTATTATGAAAGCACCCAATAGGTGGGCCACCTTTGCCTCCTATGAAGGGATGGACAGTTACAACCATGCCTTCTCTGGGATTCGAACCCAGGCCCTTTGGTATCGCAGTCGGCTCCCCTAACCACTATACCATCTGAGGGCGCCTATGTTGATGTGAAAATTAAGATAATTTTTCTTTCATTTTCATTAACTTTTATTAGCAGCCATATTACATTATCCTTATTTTTATCCTAGATTTCTATTTCCATATAGAAAGTTTCAATATCAGAAATGCTAAAGTTTATTGTTGCCCACTTTGTAAATTATGCTCATATTGATTTCTTGCAGATGACAGGATTACTTGACCCATGCCGGTTTGTTGCTGTGACTAGCACAAATGCTGCAAAAATATTCAATATTTATCCTCGAAAAGTATGTATTTCTTCAAAGTCTGTGTATAGATTTTTTAAAAATTATTCATTGCATCTAACTTCATATTATTTAAATATAGGGACGTATACAAGCAGGATCCGATGCTGATATTGTTGTATGGGATCCTTATGGAAAGCGAACCATATCAGCTAAAAGTCATCAGCAGCAGACGGATTTTAATATATTTGAAGGAATTGAAATACAAGGCATTCCCGAATATGTAATATCTAAAGGAAAAATAGTTGTTGACAAAGGCAAGGTGAGAAATTTTAAACTGTCTGATTTTATGCATAATGAATATTGTTAATTAGCACCAGGGCCGTATTTCAAGTTTTTCTTTCATCTAATAAAAAAAAACTAACACAATTTTTTACCATATTGCAAAGTAACTTGATTGGAATAATGTTCACAAGTTGATTGATTCCCCTCTTTTTTTTTAATACAAATTGCATTTCTTGTATATTTGTTTTTTTAAATGTGTTAGAAACATTTTTTGCTGCCTGAAATTTTTATTACTATACCTCATAGCTACCAACCTTAAATGCAAAAAACCAGAGGAGATTTTCGATTTGTGCAATGATGCCATTTCAAAAGAACCTCAAATTTGCTTGAATTCTGTTTATAATGCATACTTCATATTGTTGAACTACTGATAATATGATTCTGGTGTGAAATATATTAATATTTAATTAGATTCTAAATTTTATATTCTTTAGTAAATTTCATTCTGTTTCTGACACTTGTATTCTGAGATCCTGAGTAAAGGAAAGTTTTTATTTTTCAAAGCGCGTATAAAAAAGATGGAAATAAAATTAATATATGTAATGTTGAGTGGATAAACTTAGTAGTAATATACTATATATTGACATAAAAGAGAAATACAAATATTAACTGATTAAACATTGATTGAATTTTCATAAGAAAGTTCTCCAAATGTTTACAATACATTAAGACAGTTCAGAACAAAAAAATAAAAAAAAAAAAAAAAAAAAAAAAAAAATAGCACTGAAAATCACTAAAGGTAAGGAAACGCATTTGCATGATTTATTTTATTAATTGAATAAATTTAATTTATTGCTAAAAATGAATCTTTCATGAAGACTAAAAATTAAAAACCTGGAGATCCTGTGATCTACCAGAAGATGTCATTAGAAATCGCAAGATGTGGCAGCTATACAACCTGTTCAGCAAATCCTGAATGCAAAACTTGAAAAAATGGTGAATATTCTTGTCATGAGCAAACCAAAACATTGATGAAGATGAGTCAAAAAAGAGGAAGGGAAAATTCGACCGTAATATTAAATGCCAAGTAAATTGAGCCAGCCAGGCCCTTGGCCACAAAAGTTTTGGGTTTTGAAGAATGCTTATATGCATATATTCTAGAAAGAGAATTACAGCTTAAGTTATTAACAATATAAATTTCAAATGAGATTTTTTATTACTGTCGAATTATTGTGAATTATTATTTTCGATTTTTTCAAACTCTTAATATTTCATTTGATAATATTATGGTGCAAAGGAAGCTTTTGATGTATCATTAAAAAAAATCTACTTTTTACTGCTAAAGTGAAAATTCTTGCATAGATCATGTGATTGGGTCCTATAGAACCATAAATAAAATGATTTTGGTTTATGATGAAATATGCTTCATATTTTCATGGAAAATGACAGTAGCACAGATGTGATAACCCTATTCAAGTTATTTGTTTTAATGGCAAAATCCTTCCTCTTAGAAAGTCCTCTGTGAAGGCATCCCTCCTTAGGCAGATAGCCCTCGAGTATTTTTCTATAATGAAATAAACTAAAACAAACTTATACATTACTAATAAACTAGAAGTTATGGTTTCTGCTATTGATGTGAAAAAATTCATGGAGAAAGAGCATTCTGACCAAATTCTTACATTTTTTCCTTTATGCTAGTAGACAGAAAGAATGATTTTTTATTAACTTATAATGTAATGAAATAAGCTTTTAAGGTTACTCAATGCCATTGCATGCTTCTTTCACTATGAAATTAATGCAAGCAAATGAAAACCCTGCAAAAGTATTAAACCCTTACAGAGTTGTCAACTTTAATGATTTAGGTGGGAGACTCTCGATTTCCGGCCATTGTCCCGCCAACCCAATTTACAATATATTTCTCCTGACTTACTCTTAAAATTCCTCACGATTTTTATGTAGCTTGGCTTAATATTTCATTATTTGCATCCCCCCAAACAAGTGATTTGGGGTGTCTGAAAGCACCTGGTTTCAGACTGCACAGAAAACCTAAGTAGTTTCTTCAATGAGAAATTATGGCGCACATCTGCTTTGTGAGAGAGAGCAGTGTCCGAAAACATGTTCCATTTCTCCAATGAGCATCGAGTGCCACTGCGTGTCATCTGGCACATATTAGCCAATGAGCATAAAGCAAGATTGCGTTGTTATTTCGTTCATCTTGTCATTAACCTGTGTGAAAGTACGTGCTTTCAAGAAGTAGTTTAAGAAATTGCAATATTTTGTATCAGTTATGTCTGCAAAAAAGGTAAAATACTCAGGTACTTTTCAAAAATCGTACACAGATGACTTTCCTTCTAATATTTCCTCAAGGAAATGTAATGCATTTGCGATGTGTATCGTTGGTCTTTGCGACTTTTCGGTTTCACGCAGTGAAAGGGGCGAAGTTCACAAACATGCTCGAACATATAAACAAGGACAGCATGAGTTCTATTGAAAAAAAGAAAAGTTAATTTTTTCTATGGAAACAAAGGACCAAAAGGCTATTTATGCAGAATGTTATGTTTGCAGTTAAGAATTAGTAACTGAACTTTCAGATATTAATTAGTAACGATTTGAAGTTAATTCATTATTAGTCCAAAGGGATTTGGTCTCGAAGGACTATTACTTTCGTTTGGGCGTTTTGCGTTGGTTCACAAGAAACGGCGTATCACTTTTCAATTTGGTGCTTATGTTTCTTTGTTGGTTATTTTTTTCCCGTTGTTTCACTTTTCAATTTACTGCTTATTTTATTTATTTATTTTTTGTTTTATTTTATTACAGTGGTTCTTCCCTCAGTTCAATTCAGTTCTTTTCATGCAATTTGATAAAATATGTAAATTATCTTAGTTTATTTCACCAGTGTACCTTTAATGTTCTTCAAATGGAAACATGTTTTTACAGTACTTTAATACTGTTTTGTTCATGCTGTTCTGCACTCAGAAAGGAAATGCAAAAACAGAGGAACTTTTAAAATTAAAATTCTTTTAGTGTTAAGTTTTAATTTTGAACAATAGTAAAAATTTAATTTTGTGAATTAGTATTCAATAGAATTAGAGTGTTAATCGTATTGTTTGGATGCGTATACACTGTATTGCAATCATCTGATTGATGGCTTGCAAATACTTCTTCATAGTTATACCATTATCTCTGTCTGTCATACAATGTGTAATCAAATTCTTCACACTTTATTTGAGTTATCTTGAATATGTTCACTTGAATGTAAACTGCCGAGTGCCCCCCCCAACCTATAAGTAACTTTATTTCAATTTTTATTCAAGTTGATCGCCAAAGTCTACAAATTAAGGATACATTGGCATGAATTTTTAATTGTAATCATCTGTATTTGGTGATATAAATACATACAATACATTAGCCATACGAAATTAACAGACTTATGCAAGAGAATATTAAACTGGAAAATTCGATTTCTGAGATTCTAAAGGATAAGGAAAGTTTGAATTGATAAAGAAATAAGTGAAATTGTAGCTTCCATTGACGAGGCTGAATCAGAAAATGAATCATAGCACATTTAAAAAGGAATTCTCAGATATTTGTCGAGTAATAAAAAAGTTAAATTTAAAAAAGGCCTCCATCATATATTGTACATAATTGTAATAATGAGGAAAAATCAATTCTGGAATGGTTATAAGATGTAGAGGGGGGGAAATCAAATTTAGCTTGCGATGTACCCAAAAGAAAGAACTTTGGAAGCTTTATTACAAAGAGGAAAACAGATAAACAAATAGAGTAATAAATTAGAGTATGAATTGCAGTTCAAGGGAAACTGACTCACATCCATGTTATATATGGAAAAAAGCATGAAACCTTTCATGTGGCTGGCCCATTCATAGGGTTTGGAACCCATGTCTAATTATCTGTATTCAGCAGATTTACTGTTCAGCTGTTAGCACACTTTACTTATTTCAATTCAGTTTGATAAGTGCAGTTGGTGTAAATCAGGTTACACCTTTGATCATTTTTCTACTTTACCATATCTCTCCTGTATATCCAGTTTGTGATAATTTAATTATTCTCGGATAGAGTGTATGATATTTCTACCCAGTAAAAATGAGTATGATTTATAATATAATATATGGATATACACTGCTCAACATTGAAAATGCAACACCAAGAAGTAGTAGTCAGCAAGTGATGAAATTTGGAAAAAAGACCGAGACAGCAGGCAGCAATAAGTGGTGATCTTTATTTCAAAATAATAGTCAGAATACAGAGCGAGAGCGGCGTCGGCTCAGTATGATGTAGGACCACCGCGGACAACGATGCACGAAGAAACACGTCTAGGCATAGAGTCAATAAGAGTGCCGATGGTGTCCTGAGGGATGGCTCTCTATTCCCTTTCAACCATTTGCCACAATTCGTCTTCTGAACGAGGCAGGGGCAGACTGCAAACGGCGTCCAATCACATCCCGCACATGTTCGATTGGTGACAGGTAAGGAGAGTACGGTGGCCAGGGAAGCATCTGTTTACTTTGCACAGCATGTTGGCAGATGCCAGCACTGTGTGGTCGGGATCGTTGGGCCGTTATAGTGCCCTGAATACGAACATTTGAAAAATTGCATTAGGCACCCCTTGAAGGTAGGGGATTGCCACCGGCCGCATTACATTATCCAAGGATCGTTGGACAGTCATAGTGTCCTGAATACGAACTAGAGGTGACCTGGAATCGTAGGCAATAGTGCCCCAAACCATTATGCCATGTTGTCGCGCGGTGGGCCGTTCCACAGTTACTGCCGGATTAGATCTGTCTCCACGTCGACGCCACACACGTATGTGGCGACTGTCACTGGATAAACAGAAGCGTGACTCATCTGAGAACACGACATTTCACCATTCTGTCATCCAAATCGCTGCAGTCCGGCAACATTCTAAACGTTAGCGTCTATGCTGTGGGGTCAACGGCAGTCTTCTTAACGGACGCCGTGAGTGCAGGCCGCGTTCAACCAATCGACGGGAAAGGATTCTCATCGACAGGGAAACACCCAGGGTATCTTGCACATGCTGCAGAATTGTGGTACAAGTGACTTGCGGGACCGCCACAGCTTGTCGGCGGATGCGTCGATCCACGCATGCTGACATCAGTCTGGCTGCACCTGCACCCCCCTTCTTCTCACATTCCCTTGTTCCAACCATGTTCTCCATAGCCGATGCACCGTGCTCGCATCCATGTGGGTATCAGCTGCGATTTGACGTAAGGACGAACCCGTCGTTCTCAGTCCAATCACCATACCCCTCGTAAAATCGTCTATCTGCTGGAAGTACCTTCGTTGGCGGCGGCCTGGCATTCTCTCCTATTACGTATCCTCCGGGACAAAAACCAACTTTCTTCGATAATTCGTCTAGCAGAAATGACATGAATATTGCCCATTCTGCACGTTCCTTCCCTTATATCTTACTTCACATGCGTTGGAGAGCTGCGCATTTCACATCATTCGCATAACTCAGTGACGTGCGTCTACTCTAAAATTTTCATATATTTCTGACCACTCCTTCTTGGTGTTGCATTTTCAATGTGTATATATAAATATCTAGTATGATATAATTTCTCGAACCATATCTAGTATGATATATGGTTCGAGAAATTCTCGTATTGTGGTCTGATTTTTTAAACACTAAATTTCCATTAGTTTTTGTTATCCTTTTAGTATTGAGTGTTGACAACCAAAATATGCGACTTTTTATCATCTATCATTTTATATTTTCATTATGCAAATCGGCCAGCTTTGGAAGTTCCCAAGAAAATTTGGAAAGTCTTTTTACAGCTATATATCTCTAAATATAGAATCAAGAAACCATGCTTGTTTTTAAGTACAAACTTAAATCTGAGGTTTTTTGATAGCATAATATTCATTGACAGTGGAAAGAAGAAACAAAGTTCAATAAATTAAATGTCATTTAGATCACTGTTTTATGTGAATGTCATTTTAAGTATTTTATTTATACAGAATTTATTTCTACTGTAGGTTAATGTTACTCAAGGTGCTGGAGAGTATGTTCCAACAGAAACTTTTTCTCCTTTTGTATATGCGCGCTTACGACAACAAGAGGTAAGACTGTTAGCTTAAATTGTTCATCTAAGGCTTTCCTTATTGTATTGCAATGCATTTTTGTTATCTTTGTTTGTTTTACTAATCTCAACATTTTGCATAATGATTAATAGAATATACTAATAACAAGCACTTGTAGGACTTGCCCAAGTCATTTTAATCATTGTTGCTTTTATTTTAAAAGTATCTGCACAATGTAACAAATTTAAGTAATTCTTAACTTATGGCTAAATTCCCTTTGCATTGGTAGGTATATTTCAGAATTTATTCAGAGTAGATGAAAAGTAATTACATGAATATTGTACAGTCCCCCCATGTTGAAGGAGAACTATCCATGGAACAAACATAAACTGAGTTTTAAAAGCCTTGCATGGCATCTCTACTATAGACAGGTTGCCCTGGACTGCTTTTTTATTAAGTCAATGAATTTTTAAATCGTTTCTTTTAATTCTATTTTTTGCTCATAACTTTCATTTTTGATTTATATTATATACATCAGTAAAATCTTTAAATCACTTTTTGATTGCCGTCCTCAGGAATTATTAACAATTAAAATTTGGTAAGCTGTTTCAGTGTGTGCACTCTGTCCACTTAAGTCTTTGCTCAGAATATTAAATAATATACCATACCTGTACAATTAAAATGTAATAAGCAGCAACTAACATTTTATGTAGTTATTTGAATAGTTTCTAGCTTTAAAAAAATTTTAGTTTAAGTAAGTCGTAAAAATTAAGCTTTTTATGGGCTGCCTAAATATATTAAAATAATAGTCTCGGGTAACATGCCGAACAAGTATTAATCTAGAAGTCAAATAAAAAAATCAGCGTTATATTTGCAAATTTTTACAGAACTAGTAAAAGTTTAGCTATAAAATTGCATGTATTTTACCGAAATTTAACTTTCGTGTTGTTTATTCTCCTATCAATAAAATCAGGAGTTCCATCCACAGGGACCCCATTCTAGATATGAAATCCTGGAGTATTTATAGGATTCCTTGCCAGTGTGGTTTAATTTACATTGGTCAAACTAAGAGAGCGTTAAAATTTCGCATTAAGGAACATGAGGCATGTGTTAGAAAAAAGGACTCTGAAGTCTTCTGTTGTCCAGCATTGCTGGTCCGAAAATCACGTCTTCAATTTTTTTGAAGCCAAAATTATTCAAAAAAGATCTTTCATTGGTGAATTGGATTTTCTAAAGGCGTTTCACAATCAAAAAAGTCTTTGTTCTAGTTAATGACCCTAATTCCAATCCATCTTTGCCAGTAACCTTTAAGGAAATTATGTTTTAGTTCTTGTTTCATTAATAGATGGCGCCAGTAGCTTAACTCTTGACCAGCCCTTTCTTATGTAATCACTATATCTTATCTCGTTCATTTGCACTTTGACAACTGAGGATGAAGGGTCGGTAAAACCATCAAAACTAGTCCTGTAAGAATTTGCAAATATAACACTGATTTTTGTTGTTTGACTTCTAGATTAATATTAGTCACCTTGTTTTGCAGTAAGTCAAAATTAATTCCACAAGATTCTAGCAGATTATCAGAGAGAACATTAACTGAAAGTCATTAACCTCAAAGATGTATATGTATATTTTGAATTGGTCAGTTATTTATGTTAATAGGCACCTGGTCTAAAAGGTATATTGAGGGAAAATGGCTTTGAAATACTCTGCAATAATATTAAAATACTGATGGTCTATATTAGACAACATCATTGTGTAAAGTGTGCGACTATTATAATGATTTTGATGATGGTGTCAATAATTATCTTCAAATTTTTTGTACGCTAATAGTTTCAAAATAAGGGTGGTTTAAAACATTTATGCCACTTTAGTTACTCTCTGAAGTTTTTAAAACTTGAATTAATTTGGTATGTTTATAGATCTTTCCACCCCCTGTTGTTCGTGATCTGCCAGGTGGTGAAGTGCTTAATACTTCAGGAGCACCTCCTGTTTCCCATGAATATGCTCAAGTAAAATCAGGTCATGAATTTCATTCACGCCCACCAACTAAAAGTGGTGGAAGAAACTTACAAGATTCTACTTTCAGTTTATCAGGTATGCTATGTGTTATATTTTAATATTCTTATCAGGTATGCTATGTGTTATATTTAATATATTATTATTATCCATTATATTTTAATATTCTTTACCAAAAAAGGAAATGATTAAGCATACTTTACTTTTTTGATAGAATGGCTCAACATTTGTGTAAGAGGTATAATTAATTATTTTTATCTACATACTGCATTGATAGGTATGTGAATATTCTGAATAAAATGAAAAAGTGATCATAGGCTATATTTCTTTAGTGCTGCAAATGCTAGCAAGGAAGGTTAAACCTTGAAAACTTCCATATTGTTTTGAAAAATATACAGCTGGTTTCATATATTCAGAAAGAAGCAATCAATTCGTATTAACTGCTAAATCTCTGTAGATAAGCTTGAAAAAATTTTTAGTTTTTGGTCACAAAAAAAAGTATTATTTATTCATTTTTTGTAATAAAATGTTGGCAGTATTTTGAAAAGTTCTGAATGAGAGTTACATTGCCATGTATAGTTATGTATTTTCCTTATTTATGTCACTTAGTAGAATATTATGTGTTTCTAAATCAGCAGAACATTAGTAGTTTCTTTC
>KK116522.1:0-14040 GCA_000611955.2 Stegodyphus mimosarum | reverse complement strand
TTTTGCTAGTTCCTGTAGAAAAGGTACATCTTGTTTGAAGTGTTGTAAAGTGTGAAAAAACAAATACATTGGGGACAATTAAGTAATAAATATGATGATAAGGGAATGGTAGATCTCATGAATGAATGAATATACACAAATTATTACTTTGTGTCCAACTATTTAGGTTTCCCCCCCCTGAGAATCATTTTTGTTGGCTGAGAAAATAGCAAACTAAAATTTTGAAAAATAGTTAAAACTTTATTCTTTTACATTTTTATATGCCTGTCTTGATTCTTTAGGGGTCATTTTTTAACACAGTGCATTTTTAGATGAGCAAATTGTGTTTTTATAAATACTGGAAGTTTACAACCTTCTTTTCTTCCCCCTTAATTGCTAGAACAAGTAGTTAGTGACACTGTGCTATGAAAACAGTTGTGAAATGAAAACTCTTATGTCATTCTCTTATTAATTCCTTAATGCACAAATAAAAATCCAGAAAGTGATCTTTTCTCCATAAATTTTTCTATTTAACTCAAACGCTTTTAAATTTTTTATCTCCAAACTGTAGTGGATCTAATCTGTTGTGTCTATATCTGACTAAATAATTTTTCTATATTTTTCAATTTAAAAACAGTAGTTGAAGGAACTATTATTGAGCCAGACTCAGGCTGCTTTTAATGCTAGTATTAAAGGAAAGTTGCTGAAATCTTTACCATAATATTGTTTGTAAAGGGTGAAATGTTGGTACCCTTTTTTAAATTCTTAATATTAAGCCTTGCACTCTATCGAAGTAGAAAAGTAAAAAAAAAAGGTTTGCTCTGTGAAGATTTTGAAACACAAATTCAAAACGTTTGTCTGTATTTAGCTTGTAATGGCCAAAAAAACTTATCATGCCAAAAGCAATTTCATGTACAACATGCCTGCAGTTTATTTCAGCAATTGCTTTAAAATTTCAAACACTGAGGTAGAAATTCTAATTTTTACAAAAGTGATACAATCCAACTTTGATAACCCAAAATAAAGAAGATTTAAAAGTTTTTGCTGAAAAAAACTTCAAAATTAGTGATAATATTGGGCCTAAACTAATGTGAAATGTAATAAGGTTTCTGCATTGATATGCACATAACTGTATTTAATGAGGCAAAACAGAAGTTATGTGGCTTAATGATGAAATTTATTTCTCCGTGAGATGTGTTAACAGTTAAAATGTGGAAATATAGTTTTTAGTCATGTATTTGCAGAAATGAAATTATATGCATGTTTTAATAGCATAATGAAATTATAGTTTTAGTGGAAAATACACTTGTGACAAAGTTATTATAAAAAGTTAATAAAATATTTTAAATATTACATTTGGAAATACTTGTCTTCCTTTCAGAACAGAAATATTATACAAAACCTGTTATCAACAGTTAGACAGAAAAAATTCTTGACGACTCTTTTTATTTCTTGTATGTGTGTATATATATATATATATATATAGTGTCTGTATATATATTGTTGCAAATCCCTGATTAAAAATAAAGGAATGTTATATTACAATTTTGCTCTTTTGGAAATAATATAAACTGCATTTTTAATGCATATAATGTTTTTGAAGTATGTTTTTAATTACTTACAAAAGCAATTAATGTAACTGGACTATGATTGAATAATTTCAAAACCATGGAAATGTAATTTAATTTGCATTTAAAGTTTATAATTTTTTAATTGCTTGAGTTCTAAAAGCTAATTATTTGTGTTCCAATGTGTAAACATAATATGGTGCTTCTCATTATTTCAAGAGATTCACATTTATGGTGTAAAGAGGTCTCAAGGTTGTTGTAATAGGTAGGAGTTAAAAAAATCATTATCTTTATGTTTGTTTATGTATAAAGGACTAAAGGAATCATTCAAATAGAAGAACAATCAACAAAACGTTTTAGCAGCAATTATTATTAAGTATTAGGAACAAAGAAGAAACTTCCAAAGAAACTTGAAGTGCAGAACTACATCGTATTATAGGGCATGAGAATTTTTGAAGATCTGGTTAAGTAACTGCAGCATTTCCATTGCTATTACTCATTGTTGAATGTCATTATTTAAAGCCGCATTTTTTATCATTTGAACATAAATAAGGACTTCTGCAGATTCCAGTCTATCCAACATTGTATTAAAGTATGTGTTACACAGGCTGCTACATAGGACACTAAGCATCAGATATGTTTAAAAAAATTCAAAGGTGTGGGTAAAGAGTACTGCTGATATATCATAAAGAATGCTACTGATGCTCTCTGCCCAAGTACGAAAATTGTTTACTCAACCCTGAATTTCTAGCAAGCTTTTGTAGTTAACATTTGAAAATCTGACATTCTAAAAATGGTTAGCATGCTTTTTCAGTGCTTCCATAGTAAATTGCCAACCAAGAGATCTCAATTAGCATAATGACACTTGATAGTTGAGTTAGTAAAAGGTTTGTGAAGGTACATGATAGTTGTGGTAATGTTTGTATGACTGAGTTGTGTTGTTTCCATTGATAAAATGTATATATACTATAGCAGTGAAAGCAAAGCTAAAGTCTGTAGAATTTGTGTGAATTATAAATCCCATTATATATTGTAGGGCAAAATCTTGTTAATGTTGTACTTGCTTGTGGATTCCCCCCCCCCCTTTTTACTAATTTTAGTGTCTTAAAAAACGAGAGGGGAAAATTATACGAGTAATTTAATTTCCAAAGAACGCATTATAAGAAGAATATAACAAGTGAAAAGTAGTCATGGGTGAACGACAGGTAATTACAGTGTTATTCCTTTAAAAGAGTCTATATTTCAGTAAGATTGCATGTTAATATTAACATTACAATATCTAATAAGACATCTTCATTTCTACTTACCTGTGATTTGAGTGTCATGTATTCCTATTGTTCTCCACTACTACTCTCTAGGCTTCCAATCATTCAATGCTTCTGGAACTGCTGGGTGCATCGTCTACTACAATTTGTAAATCGTCACGATCATCAGCATTAAGTCCGCCTTCCCACATGTAATGATCGCTAGAACGAGTGCACTAGATATACTCATTTTCTTGAAGATGTTCACTATTATTGGTGTATCAATCAAAACTCATGTACCTAAAAATCCGTGAGAATTCAGTTCTAGTAAAATTGTGCGGTATCAGCAGATGATATCTGCTCATTATAAACTTTTTTACGGCATGCACTAGCCATTTTCGCCACTACAAAGGCTGGAAGCACCTAATATGCAGCCACTGTTACCTTCTATGAAGGGACAGACAATTTACATCCATGCCTTCTTCAGGATTCAAACCTGGGCTCTTTCATGCAGCAGGCTTTCCTAGCCACTTTACCATATGTGCTGCTCATTATAAAACTTTAGGAGACAGTTTTTGAACAAATTATTCACTGATGCATCTAGTGATTGATGAAGTGATGCAACTCATCCTGGAATAACGATAGCAGTGTTTGTTTTTTGACATGTTCTACAAGATGCCTGTGGAAACTGTGAAAGACTAGTAGTGACTTTTTATGTAAAAGAGCACCTACCGACAGTTCTATAGAGTTTGAGCCACTCTTTCATTAAGTCAGATGACATCCAGCCTTTCTCTTTGGTTTAGCATCATCTTTTATTTAAAAAATTTGAAAGGCAGCAATTTTTCTCCGTCAGCCATCATTGTTGACATTACTGTGCAGTACACCTTTTCAACTTCTTGAGATTTTACTAAGAGATGTTAATTTATTTATGTGTTTATAATTTGAATGTCATTGCATTTTCTGATGGTTAATTATGTAGGTACAAAATCTAGCACAAATGATCTAGAGTTATCTGTCACTAATAAAGACAAAAGATTATTCTGTTTAGCATTTTATGCTCTAAAAAGTTTATTGACTAGTCCATTACATTTAAAAGTGTAGTTTCAAGAAAGAAAAGGAACATGCCAAAGTAAAACTTAAAAATAGGCAAAACAGGAACCTTATGTTCAGCATTCATTTTAATTAAAACTCTATTGATTTTGAAGGTGAACAGGTACAGGCCCCTCTTAATCCGGAGCAGAAATATTCTGCAAAGAGGGAAGAAGCCATTACTATTTTTCTATTCTTTTAAGTTTCTTCGGGAATCAAATCAAGTTTATTTTCCAAAATAAATAAATATCTTTGAGAAACTCTTTTTATCTCTGGATTCTCTGCATAGATGCCATTTTTTGCACTTTTTCATAGTAATAAAGAAAGACGATATATCCCAAATTTTATCCGTTATAAATTTGAATGAATCAGCCATCCAGTTCACTTTTGAAATTGAATGTGACAATTCCCTTCCCTTTCTGTGTTTGATATTCTAAAATGAGCAAAATGTGGCTAATTTTTACTGATATCGCACTCTAAAAGTTTGTCCCAGAATCTTTGCTTTCTAATGAACTCGAGTTATTTGAAATCAGTTGCCATTTGACAGAGAATTTTCTCCCATTTATCATTGATAAAGCCTTTAAAAAGTTTTCATCTTGCTGTCAAAGACATTTCACTGTTAGAAATAACATTAATAACCTTGTTATCAGTCCATTTCATTCTTCTGTCAGTCAAAAAATTGCATGAATTCTCTAAACGTTCAACTTTTTAGTCATTTTGTCACCTATCAATAAAACCCATTGTTTGATTCTTAAACATGCTATCTCAGACTTCTTTGTTTTGGGGAATTAATATCAGATCTTGTCAGTATGGTTCGAGACATATTATTAAAGTGTATTAAAAATTTGCATCAAGGAACACAAATCTTATGTGCGAGTGAAAGAAATAAACAAATCTTCTGTAGCTAATCATGGTAGAAAATTTAATAGCAGTTTTGACTTTTCGGCCTGTAAAAATTATATATAAAGTTTCTTCAGTAAATTGAACTTCTAAAGCTTTTTATAGTCGCAAAAGTTTATGTTGTTTAGTTAATAATTTGTCATTAATTGCAATCCAGTCCTTAATGCTTTAGAAATTCTAACATCTGAATTTTTCATGTTTCTTTACTGTTTCCCTGCACATATGGCACTATCCTCGAGTTCATTTTGCTCTGCTCTTTGTTTTTGGTACAAATATGGTTTTGGCTCCTCCATTTTTCAGAGTCTGTTGCTTTTTATGAAGAGGGGTCTATGTCTGTTTGCCCACAAAATTGATAAAATTTTAATTAAAATCTATGCTGAACACAAGCTTTCTATTCTGCATAATTTTAAATTGCATAGTTTGTTGTATTTCAGTTAAAGTAATTTATAAAAAATAAATTTCTGCTTAAATATGTTTTTATATCATGTATTTTTTAATGTAGGTGCCCAAATAGATGATGCCAAAGGACAACGATCAGGCATCAGAGTTAATAATCCACCTGGAGGCCATTCCACTGGCCTGTGGTAAATAATTGTCATGGTTTTCATTTTTTCAGGCTGCAGTTGTAAGTGTCCTGGCATTTTGTCATTTCCAATATTATGGATCATAACTGATTGTAGCAGTACTGAATATAAATTTACTATGTCTGTTTTGAAATAACCCTTTTTGTAATTGCAGTGCTTGCTGAGATTTTGTGATGTTATGCAAATAATTTGAAATATTTGTTTCATTATGTTTTCCCATTAGAATGATATTGTATTTTAATATTATGATTTCAATTCTACAGTTTAAGATTGTTAAAAAAATATAAAACTGTTCCTGATTTATCATTTGTTCATAATTGTTAAACATGTTCACCAATATGCCAAAACGGCTTTAAATTCAATTTTGTGCTGTTTAGTTTTGTGGTAAATGTGATTTTAATGTACATGAAGTCATATAACTTTATATTGTTTAACCAAAATTTTGTATTTTGATTGTAGATTTGCATTTTATATTGTTTCTATGCAAATAACTTTTATGTTTTAAAACTGCATTGGTCTTTTTCGAATTTTTTCAGTTATTGTATTTATTGCGTGCAAGTCTATAAGTGTATTCAAACGTAATACTTTCATTAGATTCAGGAAGTTTGTTTTATACCTAACTGACTTTCTTCAAAACAGAAAAAAAAAATCTTAATTTCTCTGTGTGTAGCTTCAAAAAGTTCTTCTGTTATTTAAATAGAGCATTTTTGATTTATTATATTTCATGTTTATATGAAAATAAACATTCATGAAAAAGCAAGCTTAAGCTCTGTACAATTGCACAAATTATAAACTACATACATAATTGTTGTTACATTGAACTTATTGCTTTTCCTGTAAGTTTTGCGTTTTATACTAATGTTGATTGAAAATACTATGCAAAATTATGCTAAGCAGCAGCTAATGAAAATAAACAACAATATTATGTATAATTTATGTTTGTTACCTTCACCTTTTTGTCTATGTGTTTTGAACCAAACATTTTACTGAATAATAATTCGGATAATGCATGTTTAAAAAAAAAATCTGAAAGCCTTCAGATTTTATATTACGCCTAAAGGGGTGTTTTCCAAACGTTTTGTGTGTTACCTTTACTAATTAAATATTATGTTCTCCGCACTTAAACTGTAAAATTCAATTCAACAGCACAAAATAATTTTGAAAGACCATCTTTAAAATTTTTAAATTTCCAATACAGTCTCGGGTGCTGTAGATAATCCCCACCCCCGTATAGTGTTGCCATTGCTTGCTTGGAAATCGTTGAGTTTCTTAATAAAAAATTCATAAATGCTTTACAAAATATGAAATAGCTAATAAAAAATTTCCAGGTGTGGGCTTCCAGATGCTCATATTCTTGTGGAGACATACGTAAGTTATTTAAAATTTAATGCCTCTAGGTACCGTTGTTTAATAACAATGCGAGAAACCTATATACGTTTGTGCAGATTCTTCATTATTTAATTTCTTTAAATATAATACAGGGCTCTAATATTTGGTGGCGATAATTTAAAAAGTGATTCGCTGTTAAAGTGAATTAACACAAGATGCTGAAATGAAATTATAGTCCGCCTTGGCAAATTGCCTCTTTATATTGGAAAAAAAATCAACCAAAATATAGTAGTTATTTAGTATATGTACAATATAATTTTTTCTGCTATTCATTTACTTTTAATGGTAAAAGTCAGAGAATTTAATGTGAAATAGGAAAATTCTGTTCATATATAATGTATAAAAGTAAAGCAGTTTAATATTTTCGTTAAGAAGTTTAAAATTTCATCAGTTTATTTAAAAGCATTAATAAACGAAGCAGAATGAAAAATTAATTTAGAATTGCTTTTCCTTTAAAAGTGTCTGCTTAGAGAGCGATCATAAGATATATATATTGCAAAGATGGGGGTTAGTTTCATTAAAATCAAGTACAGTGAACCCGATTTATAAGTATGTCTCAATGCCATCTAATTTCCTATACATGTAGGATTATTTTATGCAGTTATTGTGAACTTCTAAAAATATGAAACTTGGATATAATAAACTTTTTAGGTATCTTCAATTGAAAGTTTTTGTATTTTCCATAATTTTTAAGTGTTAATGAAGGAATTATCATCCCTTAAAATCATCCGTACTTAAGATCCATTTATGTGAGGATAAAAAAAAACATCCTAACAGCATTATGGGCCCCTAGCCAAACGAGTGTGCTGGGGGCTGTATGACAGGAAGAAATACACAGTCCAGTCACATTAATGTGACCACCACGTACTTTCCATGTCAGAGTTAAATAACCAATCACAGAAGGCAGGTGGCAGCGCAGTGCAGTTGAGCGTATATAAAGGGTGTGTGAGGGCTTCGGAAAACATTTCAATCGTTGGCGTAATGCAGAAACGAAGCGATTTATCCGACTTCCAAAAGGGCATGATCATTGGCTTTCGGGCCAAGGGTGGAAGCATTTCCGAAACGGCTGAGTTTGTGAACTGTTCGCGTGCCGCCGTGGTAAAAGTGTACCGTGCATGGCAAAATGGGACTGTCCAAAATCAGCGACGTGGCAAATGTGGTGCACCACGGGCCATAGATGACAGAGGCGAACGACGGTTGCGGAGATGCGTTCGGGCAGATAGACGGGCTACCGTTGAGCAACTGACCACCAAAATGAACCAAGGGGCTACCAAAAGTGTCTCCCAAAGTACTATTCAGCGAACATTGCTGCGTCTGGGCCTCCGAAGCAGACGCCTGGTTCGTGCACCTATGCTGACTGCTGTTCATCGACGGCGAAGGCTAGAATTTGCACGCCAGTACAGCAGCTGGACGTCCACTGAGTGGCGACAGGTTGCGTTTTCGGATGAATCGCGTTTTATGCTCCATCGGACAGATGGACGTTGGCGTATAAGGCGTGAAACCTCTGAAAGGAACCACCCTGCAACCATTGCCGGAACGGTCCAAGCTGGAGGCGGGAGCATTATGGTCTGGGGAATGTTTTCCTGGCATTCTCTAGGTTCACTGATCATTGTGGAAGGCACAATGGATCAATACAAGTACGCATCTGTCCTTGCGGACCATGTTCACCCCTACATGCGCATTGTTTTTCCTCAGGATGATGGCATCTTCCAGCAGGACAATGCGAGGTGCCATACAGCTGCCAGTGTACGTGCGTGGTTCGAAGAGCACCAGGATGAGTTTACCGTCCTCCCTTGGCCAGCAAACTCACCTGACTTAAACCCAATCGAGCATCTGTGGGACCATCTCGATCGAGTTGTTCGCGCCATGGATCCTCAACCGCGTAATCTAGCGCAGCTGGCCACGGCATTAGAGTCGGCATGGCTCAACATCCCAGAGAACACCTTCAGGGACCTAAAGACTCTCTTCCTGCACGTCTCGCAGCAGTCCGCTCTGCGAAAGGTGGTTATTCTGGCTTTTGACAGATGGTCACATTAATGTGACTGGACTGTGTAAAATGTAAATGAATTAACATGGGGCCCAGCCCTGCCTTTAGGTTATTCTTTTATCTCATCTTGACCTTTGTTTCCTAAAAAAAAGCTATGCAAAACAGGTGTAGCACCCAAATGTTGGAGAACGAGGACACACAATAGGTGCATCTTAGAACACCATGTAGTATGCGTGACTATTTAGACCAAGAACTTCAAGGTATCTGGTTCCATTCAAGTTCATTGGCTGAGCTGTCTGCAAGGCTGATGCTATGATAAAAATTTTCGTGGTTTGCAGAAAGAGGGAGTAGGGACTTGATTCTAATGAGCTTGTGGCTATACAGGTGATCTGTCTTCTATAGACTGAAAAATTTTTAATTCTTATCATTTGCTCTGTTTGAGTATAAATATGCTCTCCGGATTCTGCTTCTGAATGGAGAGGGTTTACTTTTTTAGTTGTTTATAAAATAATGTACTAAAATATAATTATGACCTTTATTGTGCGGTACACACGTATGGCGAATTTAGTTGTACAAACAAGAACTATAGTCAAACTTTTTTCATTGAGAAAATTAATTTAGAAACAAATTCTAAGAAACGATGTCCATGATACCCAGCAAGCAAAGCGCAATAAAAATAAGTTCTTACCAAGTTCCAGTCAACATTTGAAGAACTTATCCAATATGATCTGATGCGTTCTCTTGACGGATTGCACATGAACGAAATCGCCACAAACATCTAACGCAGCAAGGGGGCTGTCTTCACTTCCCTCCTGCATGAAATACCGATGCAAAGTTTCAATGCATTTTCTCGCAACCTGTGTTGTCACTTGCACCAACTTATTAGCAGCAGCATCACCATCACTTTCTTGGTCTTCCGATGCTGTCGTGTGTTTTCCTGCAATGATTGCAGCGTCATAATCTTCATTTTCATTGTAGTATTGAAGCTCATTGTTGATGGGTAAATATTCTTAGCATTTTTGTACCTGTTGAAGTTCCACATGTCCAACATCATTTTCACTTTCAGTGAGCATGTCGACATCCATCTCGAAAATCAAGTGCTTAAAGCCACAGTGTGAAAAACAGTTCTGAATTGTCTCACTGCTTACTTGTCGCCAGCTGTCGGCCACAAATGTAACTGCTTATAAGATGTTGACCTTTGCACTGGCTTCGCTGGCTCTTTTCATTTTTGGCCTCCATTCTTTTGCTTTTCTTAGCCATTTTAACGAGCCCCACCGGCGGCCGAGAGGTAAAATTCCTGAACACAGGTAGTTATCACCTGGGTTCAATTCCCGGTGAATGGCATGGATGCATAGGTGTTTTCCCCATGAGTAACGTGCATACGAAACAGTTTGACTTAGAAAGTCCTTCACGAAGGCATCCTTCCCTTTACGCAGATCGCCCTCATGTGCTTTGCCATAATCAAATAAACCGAAAGAAACCATTTTAATAAATAGTATATGTATATATATATAGAGAGAGAGAGTATATTATCAGTTGTTAAAATTATTTTAATATTTCTTACCTTCAATTTTATTTTCCAACCAACAACTAATAAAGTAGTTCTTAAGAGTCTACAGGACTAAATATGGTTCACAAACTAATATAGGACATGGGCACTTAGCTACTGTCTGTCTACGGTAAGAAGAGCTCTCGCCAGTTTGTCTGCGGCTGTCTGTTGCCGTAGAAACGAGCCCTGACCCATTTTTTGTAGGGGTGTCTTGAAGATTTACTTCTCAGTTTGCCACCTTGGCGCATTTAAAGATGATTTGGCGATACTCACATTTTGTTTTAGTTTCACGTAAAATGCTCGTTGACCCTTTGTGTCGACACGGACATTCAATTTCCGAAAATGAAAATTCGATGGCGTAGATCAAGTTTTTGCAGTCAAGAAACGGTCTTTGATTTTGCCGTGTGAGGTACAAGTCGCCGAATTTGCCATCCTTCTAGATGTACAATAAGTAAAAATATATAAAAAAAATCTGAAAGCTTTCAGATTTTATATTACGTCCAAATGGGCGGGGTTTTTTTATTGACAGACACATATATATCTCGACAGTATTTGTGTTAAATATGTTTAAAAACAGCATATCTTTAGTTCCGATAAACAATCTCGCGCTCTGCAGCTAAAAATATTTAAAAATATTTTTTTATTTCCTAGAGTGTTGCCATTACTGGCTTTGAAATGGTTGAGTTTTTATCCAAAATTAGTTCAAATTTTACAAAATATGAAATAGACAATAAAATAAATTCTAAATTCCTAATTCGGGCTTCCACGTGCTCATATTCGCGTGGAGGACTACGTTATTCAAAATTGGATGGCCGTAGGTACCGTTGTTTTATTCACAGTGCGAGAAACGTGCGTACATTCATGCAGATTCTTCATTATTTAATTTCTTTAAATATAACACAGGGCGATAATATTTGTTGGCAACAATTTGAAAAGTGATACATCGCAAAATTGCAAAACGAGAACAATAGTCCTTCTGGACTAACGTCCATTTGGACTAATAACTTGTAAGGAAAAACATTTAAAGATCCGTGCTTATTTTTGAAGAAAAATTTTAATTTTTACATTTAAAAAAAAGCATGTTATTATTTTGCTTCTTTTTTGTTTATTTGTTTGCTTCCAAAATCCCTAGATGACATCTTAAAAATCTACTTGATTGCCCCATTCTCTGTAACATAGTATAGACGCACTTCATAAATGTAAAATAAATCAAATTTTTATAGTTCTCCCCTCTAGCTAATCTACTGTGAACATTCAAAGCAATTTCTTCAGTCTTTAAATGACGTTCTGCTATGTTTTTATTTCAAAATTTTCTATTAATTTATTGCTTGTGCTTTAATAATGACTAAAAATTTCATCGTTAAATGTATATGGAATCATCTGAAAGTAAAAGTGTTTATTTACATACCGATGCTCTCAATAAATACTTTTTGCAAACATTTCTTCCTTTCCCATACCTTCAAACTAAACCAAAAACTGGCCAATTTAATGGCGAAAGGAAGCGAAGGTAAATTAAAATCAAAACTGCTTTTTCCTTATTTACCAGTGGTTTGGGTTGGTTTATATGATTACCGGAAAGCCTCCAGGGTTATAAAAAAATCATGCTATTATTTTGCTTCTTTTTTGTTTATTTGTTTGCTTCCAAAATCCCTAGATGACATCTTAAAAATCTACTTGATTGCCCCATTCTCTGTAATATAGTATAGACGCACTTCATAAATGTAAAATAAATTAAATTTTTATAGTTCTCCCCTATAGCTAATCTACTGTGAACATTCAAAGCAATTTCTTCAGTCTTTAAATGACGTTCTGCTATGTTTTTATTTCAAAATTTTCTATTAATTTATTGCTTGTGCTTTAATAATGACTAAAAATTTCATCGTTAAATGTATATGGAATCATCTGAAAGTAAAAGTGTTTATTTACATACCGATGCTCTCAATAAATACTTTTTGCAAACATTTCTTCCTTTCCCATACCTTCAAACTAAACCAAAAACTGGCCAATTTAATGGCGAAAGGAAGCGAAGGTAAATTAAAATCAAAACTGCTTTTTCCTTATTTACCAGTGGTTTGGGTTGGTTTATATGATTACCGGAAAGCCTCCAGGGTTAAATGCCTAAGAGGAGGGATGCCTTCGTAGAGGGCTTGCTAAGGAAAACTGGCTCGTATACACGTTACACATGGGGAAAACGCCTATGCAGCCAGCCCGTTCACGGGATTCAAACCTCGGACCGAACTACAAGTGTTCAGTGACTTTACCGATCGGCCGCTGCTGGGCCTCTTAATTACCAGCGCCCATTTATGCATTATGCTGCTTTTTATAGACACTGTAATAGCTAGTAGCATAATAAAATATTAAAATCAGAACAAAATTAAGGTCTCTTAAATTATTCAGTTACCTATTTTATATTTAAAATTACACGAAATTTATATAATTATACAAAATTTGGCTTTTATATCTGCAGTGAGCATTGTTGCATTAACATAATTTTGTATTAATATTTTCATAATAAAACGAAACTTATTTAATTTCCATTAAAGATTAAAAATTATTTTTTAAGCAAATTATACCATGGCTTGTGAGTCCCCAAGAACACAGTAATGGGAAATGTAGCAACCATTCAGTGTTCTTTATTATCCACAAGCGGGGTTTCGCCTCTGCCGAAGGCTCATTGTTGCCCACTTTTGGTAATCTTTCATTTACATAGTGGCAAAGAAAATACTGAACCTAGAAATATTCTCATAACTTGACAGAGCTATTAGATGAAGAAGAAGGATGCCTTCGTGGAGGACTTTTATAGAGGTATAACATCTGAAAAGTCGTCTGAATCACTGTCGCAAGATTCCGTTTCTTCTGAATCAGAATCGCTGCTGCCAGTTTGAATTATTAATTCATCCACTATCTCTTCTAGAAGTTCGTCCTTGTCCCAATAAGAATTTTCAAGTTTTTCTACGTGGTTGCAGTGCGCCTGCCATTCTTGAGAAGTGACTTCATCCAAAGCTTTTTGTGTTAAATTTTTCAAATTTTCCAAACTTAAGTCCCCAGTCACATTCCTTTCCCTGATCAGTCTTTTAACTGATGACCAAACATATTCAATTGCGTTTAGATCACAGCGGTAAGGAGAGAGACGCACAACATGATGCCCATTTTCATTTATGATGTTCTCAATTTTGTAGATTACTTTTTTAGGACGATTACATTCTATTAAGTTAAACAGTTCCGCTTTTCCCATTTTGGAATCGCAGCATATCGTCTTCTTCATCAGCCAATTAACCATTGTTTGCTTTGTAGCATATTTCGTGGGTGTCGGATCTTCAATTTTTGAGTGATACGGAGCATTATCCATGCATACCACACTTTGGGGTCTTAAATTTGGAAGAAGCTTTTCCAACACCCATTTTTCAAAATTTGCGTAGTTCATTTGCCCATGATAATCCCCGCTTTGAGCTGATGCTTTATATACAAGTTGGGTACCTGGAATAAATACTGCGGAAGAGCCAGCATGGACAAAAATCAGTCTATTTTTTGAACTGACATTTATCTGTGCACCCAAAACCGTATCATGCTGCCAACATTTCTTAAAAGTTATATTGCTGTCAATCCATGTTTCATCGAAGTAAACGATGTGGCGTCCACTTGCTCTGAGTGTCCTGATTTCGCGTAAATAATTGTTCCTCCAAAATATAATGTGAGGTCTTTCGATAAGAATTTTTCCTTTGTTAACGCATTTCTTCCAGCGAAAATTCAT
>KK116521.1:257351-280475 GCA_000611955.2 Stegodyphus mimosarum | reverse complement strand
GTTACTGTCTACCAGAGTACACGGAATGAAATTCGTGAATAATTTATGACCTGGAATCGTAATCTCTCCTGTTAAATATCCTGCCAGTTGCGCAGATCACATGCGCTGTAGCGACAATCATTCATTCATTGGCAGCCAAAATGTAAAACTTTGCATATTTCGCCGAAACCTGTATGCATATCAATTTGTGTCCAATTTGCTTTATATCTTCTCGGTGCGTCGTGGTGCGTCGTTTTATTTGTCTAAGAGTGTATATCTTTTTATTCTTTGTGAGTTTTCTGCAGAATACTCTCATGCCGATAGTGATACCTCTTAGTGGCTAGGTCTCCGTGTTTCCATGCCTTTAAGAGATTGTCAATTGTCTATGGATATTGAGTATCTTATGTGTAAGTCTGTATCTATGACATGATATTTCTACCTGTATGTCGATGTTTATGCCGTGATCTTCTATGAGGATGCAGACGTGAAGCCAGTTACTGAAATTCAACACACTGCTTTCCTAACCCTACTGTTTTCATTTAATGCTGTGTACAATGTATGTGTTATTCTTTAAAAATAGTAATGCTAAATGATGCACTCTGTTTTATCAACCATATCAACCTAGTGTCGAATATTTCGATGTTCATAGTTGACATTAAGAGTGAAAATGCTAATTTTTTTAAAACTTTTCTTGGATAGGTTACCAATAATTTCAAAAGGTTATGAACTTCCTATCATAAACACTTCTCCACATCTCGTAGTCATCTGCAACTTATTACGTACCAAACAATGAATCTGTTTTCCACCGATGCAACGCTTTTATGTAATAAACGATGATGCTCTCTGGACGCAAATGCTGCTGAATTAGCCGCAGAGAAGAGGTTTTGAAATTGGTATGCTATCCATCGATTAGTTATTGTTGATTGAGATCGCTAATTGCAGAACATGGAAAACTGACCCAAGAATTGCATTTCTAACACGTATGGCAGAGAATTGCTCATCGATCGCAACCTATTAATAAATGTTTTATCTACTTAAAAATCTGCTAAACATCTGCGTCTCTGCCACCTGTTTCATTTGTGTTTCTCAGCAGCGTTTCTCTTTGGAAGTGGTTTTGATGTGTATTTAACCCTTCAATGCACGATTTTTTATATTTTTACCAAGCATTTTCGTCATGGTCAGAGTTCAAATAAATATGGAAAAATATTTAAAAAATTATTCGGCATTTTTTATTAGTTATTTTTTTAAGTTTTAAGTTTGATGCATATATGCATCGTCATGCATCTAGCACTTGAATGTAAACCACATCAAAAAATCATTCGCAATAATATAATTAATAAGTATTGGCATAAAATACTTAATTATTTATTGCTTTTAAAAGATATTGACTTTAATTAAAATTTTATTGAAACTTATTTCTAATTAGTCATGTTCAGACTTTATAAAAATTAAAATTGTGATGATTAAAATTGAAAATTAAAATTCTGATGATTGATTTAAATAAAAATGACATAACAAATATTTTATACATGTGCATTTATTGTGCAATTGACATCGTATGGAAAATTTTGAAACAATTACTGTTCTTATTTAGACATAAAGCATTCTTCACATCCAATAAATGTTTGGAATTTGCAGTTTGGCATTTTACAACGACTGTGATTTTCGTTCCGTATGGAAACATGTTGATTTTTATCCTGTCTGACACAGTTTGACAATGAATGTTTGATGCAGGGTTTCTGTGTCTATTCACATTGAAATCATTTTGTAAAAGACACGCTTAGGAACTGAACGTTCACCTATTTTGCACAGTTCAACTGATGGCGCAATCCAAAAGGCGGCCAGGTATAACAAATCCTTGCGGTTGGCTCCATTCTGTACAGATGGATGATTATCGTCATCTCTTTCCAGAAATTCAAAATCATCTTCACAGTCAGACGACACCTTGTCCCATATTTCCTTTATTTTCTTGTTACCAAGCTCACTCATATTAAAAAAATTAATTTAATTTAAAACTGAAATTCTATCATACAAACTATTAGTAAAATAAACTGGAAAATTCAAGTTTAAAACCCTCTAACCGGCAAGGCCGTATAAATACGGCCTAGAATATACCTGTAATATCTGTAAGAACGCATATATACGTGCATATTAAAATATATCAAAGAAAAAAGGCAATATATTAAAAGTTCACAAATCCAGGTATAAAATACCAAGAGAACATTTACATTAAAATCAAGAAAATTATTTTTTCGCATAGTAGTTTTGAGAAATTTGTGTTTTCTTAGCAAACCCCTGGCCGGTCAGAGGATTAAATTAATGGGGAAAATTATGTAACTCGCAAGTATGAATCAACTTAAAATGGTTTGAAAAAACAATTACCCCCTAAATGAACATGAAATTTCAGATCAAAGGAATTTTCAGTACAAAGAATACACATACTACATAATTAGAGACATAAAATTAATATTTTATAACTCTAAATAACAACAATTCACGCAAATATCGAGTAGGTATTACTGATATAAAAAAGCATGAAATAAAAGGTATTATGAAATCTTATAATTAAAAATCCACTCCAGATTTTAACCTGATTCATATATGCATCGAAATCCACCCTAGAGTGAAATCTAATCATAAATGCATAGTGATGTATATATTAATCAAAAAGAATAAGTGAAATATTTCATTTTAAAAAAATTCTGTGGTTAAATCTTAACATAGAAATGAAAAATACATACCTTCAGCTACATACAGTAAAATTACGAAGCTTCTAATTTCGAATTTATGAATAACACACAGCTTACTTCACTACTGTAAAAATAGAAATGACTTCTGTATTCTTGACACTAATGAAATAAAGAGTACAGTTTTATGTGGCTGTCTGCTGGGGAACACTACAGCTAAACATTAATATGGATGTATTAAGATAGAAATCGGTTCAGTAAACCGTCTGCTGTGTAATTTTTTTAATGCTAAATTCAGCTAAAACTGGTATGATTCATGTATGCGTCAGCATGCATTGAAGAGTTAACCTCTTTAAATATTCTTGAATTTTCACCCTGTAAAATGAAGTTACGATGAAAAGTTTATTGCTTGAGAGCAGGGGTCACGAAGCATTTTAGCCCGCGGGCCACATTGGCTCTTTCACAAAACTTTGAAGACCAAGATCCAGTTAATTCATCATACTACGGCGATGCAATTATGATGAACAGCATATACGTTTTTAAACGAAGTAGTGAGAATTTTGTGATTGGATCTATACGTTATGATCTTACGAAGAGTCTTGTTTTTTAGACTTTCATTTAGTTTTACCTAACTTAAATGTCACAAAACTGTTTTTAAACATTTGCAAAAACGTATTTTTGTCCCAGAATATTAGAGATTTCTTCGGTTTAGTATGCACTTTACTTTTCAATGAATTTGCCTCCCCGTTGTCAAAATTTATCAACGTAATTTTGTTTACATTTTCACCAAATGCAAACTTTCAGGCAAAAGTATTTTATATTTAGAGAAAGTTTTGTGTGAAAATAACATCTTCAAAATTAAAATAAATTACAACATATACAGAAAAAAATTAAGGTTTATATAAAATCACTACTGAAAATTTCTGTTGAACCAACCTAAAATATTACTATAAAAGTAGGAAAGATAACACACAAAAACTTTATTCTTGTAAAAGTACGATGAGAATTTTTTACTTTCATGTATGAAGTAAAGGAAGTATTGTAATCGCGAAAAATGTCGGAAATCATATTTCAACGAAAACATCCATTTTGATCGCTCTCGAATCCATTTGAACGATTTTTGTTTGCGTGACATCTGTACCTACGGATAGAATAAAGAGCTCGTTTTTCCAAAACGTGTTGTAAAATGGATTTAAAATTAATTTAGAAGAGAATTTTTCGTGACCTCTGTACATATATATGTATCTGGCATAATAAAAACGAATAGTCTTAAAACGTTGAAATTTTGTGTGTGGGACTGCTATAACATGTAGTTGTTTGTGCACCTCCTTTTTTCGTTGCAATCGGCTGCGTCAAATTTATATAGATATATAACGGCTCGATGGGCTCAGTTTTTTATTCTTAGATGTTAGTGAATTGTGTATTTTTTGCTTTACAAATAATTGAATTATTAGTCGAAAGGGGCTTTATCTCTGAAGGACTACTGTTTTGTTTTGCGATTTTGCGTGGAATCACTCTGAATGTCCGTTTCACTTTTCAAACTGTTGCCACCAATATTACCTCGTTGTTTGTATATATATCACCAATATTACCTAGTCGTATATTTGAAGAAATTAAATAATGAAGAATCTGCATAAATGCATGTATGTTTCTCGCATATCTATAGCCATCCAATTTTGAATGACGTTATTCTACTGCGAATATGGGCATCTGGAAGCCCAAATTTGAAATTTAATGTGTTTTATTATACATTTTATATTTTGTAAAACTTAACGAATTTTTGATTAACAAACTCGAGGATTTCAAACCGAGCAATGGCAGCGTTGTAGAGAAAAAACAAATTTATCTCCAGCGAGTGAGGGAATCCAGCGAGTGACTGTGTATCGGAAATTCTAAAGATATGCTCAATGTAAAATTATTTTGCGATATTGCTCTTGAACTGAACTTTGCGAAGAACTTAAGTGCGAAGAACATGATATTTAATAAATAAAGGTAATACAAAAATCTTTAAAAAGACGCCCCTTTGAACGTAATTTAAAATCTGAAACCTTTCAGATTCTTTTTTTGGTAAAAGTTTACAACTGGGTGCCATTTGCTTTTGGAGATTCTGTTTTGATGCCAAGATCGGCGCCTATAAGACACAGTTTCAAGATGGCCGCTACACAAAACCAAAACAAGAAGTCAAAGAACTTCACAAACTCCGTGTCCATGTACACATCGACCTATTTTTACTTAAAAAAAACATCAGAGAATTGCACAAACTAGTCATTGCACATTTTGACTTTGTCCATGTACACATCAATTTATTTTCAATTAAATAAATCAAGAAGCTAAAAGCTAAAACCATGTTAAAACTCTCATGGGAAATAGAAACGTGGTTTCATCGCCCAAAACTGAACAAAATTTTTCGCCAAAAAACAAGGGGCACCCAATTCTACACTAGAGCCCTTTTTTTTATTACTTTTTTCTTCTTATGGTCTCGTTGAGATTTTTATGACTTTAATATACATGCAATGATTGTAGAATTCTCAACAATTTAAAAGTTGTTTAAATTCTACTAGGCCTAACGAAAACGCAATTTGTTTATATTTTAAATTCTTGTTTTCTTTGAAGATGTTTTGAGTTTTTACGTATTTTTGCCTTGCCGTGAAGTGAGAATCGAATTGATTGAATGAGAAATATATCTCTAATAAAATTGAAGGAAACAGGTTTAAACCAAGTGCGGCAAAAAATTTAAGTAATTTAATAGGACGTATGAGGAAATCATGTGTTTTTACATGATTTTTTTTATTACTGTATTTCACTCATTGGAAATTTAGAAATGGTTGCATAATGTTTTTAATATGTTTTATACACAGTCCAGTCACATTAATGTGACCATCTGTCAAAAGCCAGAATAACCACCTTTCGCAGAGCGGACTGCTGCGAGACGTGCAGGAAGAGAGTCACATAGGTCCCTGAAGGTGTTCTCTGGGATGTTGAGCCATGCCGACTCTAATGCCGTGGCCAGCTGCGCTAGATTACGCGGTTGAGGATCCATGGCGCGAACAACTCGATCGAGATGGTCCCACAGATGCTCGATTGGGTTTAAGTCAGGTGAGTTTGCTGGCCAGGGGAGGACGGTAAACTCATCCTGGTGCTCTTCGAACCACGCACGTACACTGGCAGCTGTATGGCACCTCGCATTGTCCTGCTGGAAGATGCCATCATCCTGAGGAAAAACAATGCGCATGTAGGGGTGAACATGGTCCGCAAGGACAGATGCGTACTTGTATTGATCCATTGTGCCTTCCACAATGATCAGTGAACCTAGAGAATGCCAGGAAAACATTCCCCAGACCATAATGCTCCCGCCTCCAGCTTGGACCGTTCCGGCAATGGTTGCAGGGTGGTTCCTTTCAGAGGTTTCACGCCTTATACGCCAACGTCCATCTGTCCGATGGAGCATAAAACGCGATTCATCCGAAAACGCAACCTGTCGCCACTCAGTGGACGTCCAGCTGCTGTACTGGCGTGCAAATTCTAGCCTTCGCCGTCGATGAACAGCAGTCAGCATAGGTGCACGAACCAGGCGTCTGCTTCGGAGGCCCAGACGCAGCAATGTTCGCTGAATAGTACTTTGGGAGACACTTTTGGTAGCCCCTTGGTTCATTTTGGTGGTCAGTTGCTCAACGGTAGCCCGTCTATCTGCCCGAACGCATCTCCGCAACCGTCGTTCGCCTCTGTCATCTATGGCCCGTGGTGCACCACATTTGCCACGTCGCTGATTTTGGACAGTCCCATTTTGCCATGCACGGTACACTTTTACCACGGCGGCACGCGAACAGTTCACAAACTCAGCCGTTTCGGAAATGCTTCCACCCTTGGCCCGAAAGCCAATGATCATGCCCTTTTGGAAGTCGGATAAGTCGCTTCGTTTCTGCATTACGCCAACGATTGAAATGTTTTCCGAAGCCCTCACACACCCTTTATATACGATCAACTGCACTGTGCTGCCACCTGCCTTCTGTGATTGGTTATTTAACTCTGACATGGAAAGTACCTGGTGGTCACATTAATGTGACTGGACTGTGTAAAAAGCGTGTATGATAGACAACACATTTTTAGAGTGGTTGTTATATAAAATAGTTAATGTATTTTTACTTTAAATTTTATAAAATTACTTTAAAGAAAACCCTGATGGGCCGGATAATTAGTCCTCGGGGGCCTGATTCGGCCCTCGGGCCGTAGTTTGGAGACCCCTGGTTTAGAGCATAAAGTGTTTTTATATGATTTATGTTAATAAACCCATTATTTTATTATTAGTCCAAAGGGATGTAGTCCCGAAGGACTATTACTTTCGTTTGGGCGTTTTGCGTCGTTTCACAAAAATGTCCGATTCACTTTTCAATTTAGTGCTTATGTTTCTTTGTTGGTAACTGAAGTGGCATTGGATTGGCTATTAGAATTTTTGTAATTGTACTGTGTTGGCTATTGGGTCTGTACTGGATGGATTAATGGAATTGTATTGGGTTGACTATTGGAATTATATTGGGTTGGTTTTTGTGTTCGTATTGGGTTTAGTTTAATGTTTGTTTCGTTCGGCAAGTTATTATATTATTAAGCAAGATCCCTTTGGACGTAATCTAAAATCTGAATCCTTTCAGATTTTTTTTATTTGCACTAGCCTTTGTACTTTCGGCAGTTTCCAACAGGATGCCTTGTAAGTCAGAGAGATAGTTCTAGCAGCAATGTTGAAATTCGTAATATTTATGCGCCTAGCACTGAGAATTAAACCTTTTACTAGCTGAGTTTACTGGCACAATTGGAATAATTTGAGCCAAAGCTTGATAAGATTTTGCAGATTTCCAGAATTAATTACTTTAAAATTTAATTCACATTTTGCGCTAATTTTAAACCCCGAAAGAGCGGATATTGTTTCTCCAGCACGAGCCGTGAAAGGAAAAATTTTATGTTTGAAATTTTACTAAAAAAGTTATTTAAACCTTCTTCTGCGTGGGAGTTGTTTTAATGGACAGGACGATAAATCACTTAGCAGTCCTTATAAGGAATTCTGAGTTTAGTTTAATTTAACGAGTGATTCCCTAGAATTTGAATTTTGTGATTTTAATGAATTTTGAGTGATTTTTGTAATTTTAGTGATTTCAGGTGTTAATTTTAGTGATTATTAAGTGATTTAGGGAATGAATATTTAGTAATTTTGTTTTGTACAGACATTAGGTTATTTGGAAGCAGGAGTCATGAAAAATGAGCACAGCCCTCACCGGGACTCGAACCACAGACCTCTCAAATACGAGCCGAGCGTGCTAACCACTACACCACGAAGGCATGCCAAGAAGCGGGAGAAATACCTTATATACTCCCCCTTTTAAAGGGCCATTGGGTATTAGAGGACCCAAACGTTTGAGTCTGAATTCCTGAATCCAAAAAGAATTTGCCGTAGAAAAAAGAAATTTTAAATGTGCAAGAAACATTTAAAAAAATTAAAACATTAAATATTACAATAGTTATCCCATAATAGTTGGTTAAATATGGCGTTAGAAATATATTTTATTAATTACAACAAAAAGCTTATATTCGTAAAAACTATCAAGTAAATATGTATTTTAGAATAAACGTATTTCAGTGTAGATCGACTAACTATAGCTACATTATTAAAAAAGTAAAAATGTAATTTAATTAAGAAAAAAGAAGTTTTGTATCATTTTAAGCGCATTTATTGCTTCTAGATTACGTTATTTACGTGAGCACATGAAAAATAAAAGTCTTAAGATCGCGTTGTAACAAACTTCTCAGGGTCAACTCCTAGATTCTTTTTACTCTTTTTAACTGTCTATTTCCAAGCACCATCAGATCTACGAATTTTATTTTACCTGGATAAAATTTTACATTGTTTCCAACCACGAATTCGTGAATATCTTATTAAATAATCATTCCAGATGAGCAGGATGAAATTTGCCATTTATTATAAATACCGATGACAAAAAGCAAGCTATATAGCGGTAAATAGTTCAAGAAATCGGTTAAGAAATATCGTCACTTTCAAATTTACTCGTAAAAATAAACTCTAGAAAGCAATTCAGCCAACCAGCTTTGAACCAGAAAACCGATTCATATTTATACTATGTCGCGCTGGCTCCAAGAACGTTCAAGAAAAGTGTCTTAAGGTTTCAAAAATGCGCTTTCCCGAATTTTCCAGATAATCGCCAATTGTTGAGAAATCTCAAAATATAACCAAGTAAGCGACAAAAATTCCTGGCAAAGCACATCAGAATCGTTTTTGTCCATGTTTCGCTTTCCACGTGAACCAGTTTTACAGTTCAAACGTTATGGGGCACAGAATTGAAGAATCTACAATTTTATGAGAGAAACAAACAGTTATATACAAAACATGTGGCTACAAATTCAATTACATTCAAAATAATCCCTAAAATTAGTACCCTTAAAGAACAAATAAATCTATATTTACAAAGAAGAATGTCTGTCTGTGTGCTTGTTCGCGATTAACTCAGTCGCTATAGTTACAGTCACCAAACTTTCTACAATTCTTTTCTGGGTCCTGGAAAAGATCGACGTCCAATTACCCTCCCCCCCCAAAAAGGTAGTTAAAATCAGAGATATTGATTAAGAACTTTGAAAACGCTAATTTTAACCCTCATTTTTTTTGAGTGGCAACAGTCCCGCACGCTGGAGATAAATACCTGCTTTATTTCGAGAAGTGTTGCCATTGCTCGCTTTCAAATCGTAGAGTTTGTTAATAAAAAATTTCTAAGTTTTACGATGAAATAAAAATAGCATTACCCAAACTTTAAATACATTATTCCCGATTTCAAAATTCGTGGGAAGCCATTACGACTCTTTCCATCTTCGTACGACTTTAATCAACCGAGATAATAATTGAAAACTCTGAAAACACAAATTTTTGCTCTCATTCAGAGTGGCAACAGTCTCGCGCGTTGGATAATAAAAAAAAAGCTTTATTTCGAAAAGCGTTGCTACTACTTGCTTTTCAAATCGGAGATTTTGTTAATGAAAAATTTGTAAGTTTTATAAAATCTGCATGTATAAAGAAGAACGTTTATTAGCGTGCTTGTTCACATTATTGATTTCTGAGCAACTATGATCCATTTTTTGCCACATTTAATCGACTAAAATTGAATATAGGTAAAATATTGGATGAAACTTGGGCTTTTACGACCATGTCATTAGATTGCTGTTACAATGAGAGAGAATTAGTTTATTTTTCTATCGAAATTTTTTTATGTGGGTTCCATACCGCATCATTCAGTCTGATGCGATATGGATGACTATGAATCGTATTTTTTTGCATCGTTATTAGAGAAGGATTACAGCGGTATCATTCTCTCTGTTGTTAGATACATTCCTTTCAATCTAACTTAACTGGCATCGGGTATTTCCTCTAATAATTAAATGAAACAGGGTTAAGATCCATAACAAAATATTAAAAAGAAAGGTGAATCTGAAAGGTGTCGAATTTTAACGGCCGCTCAAAAGGGTTTGTTAAGGTTTTTTGTGTACTTGATGAGCTCGCGGCCTAACAGTTTGCTTAAGCGCTCATTTTCTGCTAATCTTTTTTTCTTTTTTTTTTTCAGAGGGGGAGGATAGCTTTAGCTTTATTATTAAGCACTGTTTTCTTTGCATTTAAGCCACCTGCAATTCAACAACAAAATCAAAAGTTGCATAACATCATGCGTTTAGAATTCCCGATGCAGAGTTAAATCTTAGCACACATTTTAATATTTATTTTCCTCAAAGCTTTATGTCAATATTCAGTCTTTTTATTAAGAAGGATAACTTTTTTTTAATCTTTTGTATTAACCTTGTAGAGACATTAGGTGTTTTTGGAAGCAGGAGACATGAAAAATATGCAATTCCTTCGCCGGGAATCGAACCACGGACCTCTGAAATACCGGCTCAGTGTGCTGACCATTACACCACGAAGGCACGCTAAGAATGTGGGAGATATACCTTATAACCTCCTGCGCCTTAACTTCATTTATTAAATATCACGTGCTTCGCACTTATGCCACATAAAATTCAATTCAACAGCAAAATCACAAAATATTTAAAAACAGAGTGTCTTCTAAATTCCTGGTAGAGTGCTATAAGTTACGTTACATATTTTATATTCGCTATATTATTTCCTTGAAATATGGCCGCTCCTAAAATAGTTACCATAAAAATGAAAAATATATAATAATTTTAATTATGAGTCCAGTTAGTGTCATTTCATAAAAATCTAGAATATTTATAATTAGATATCTTATAATTTTAATACATGTTTACTGAAATCAATCACATTAAAAAGTAGAAAAATATGTTCTTAAGAACTGTGTTTATTGCATTTAAATCGCTTAGTTTAGTACTCCATAAACTACCAGATTAAATTTGAAAGTATTTTAAGCTTTACTGAATGGCAACACGCTGGCATGTTGGAAGATAAAAGTATTTTATTTCCGGCTGCGGCAACACATTGGGTTCATAGAACCGAGTTTGTTAATTAAAATTGAAAGATAAATATATGACATTTTGCCGAATGGCAACAGTCTGCCGCGCTGGAGATAAAAATGTTTTATTTCGAGCAGTAGTGCACTGCTCGCTTTCAAATCGTTGAGTTTGTTAATAGAAAAGTAATTAGAATTTTACAAAATACAAAATAAATAATAAAACAAATTCAGAACTCAAAATTCGTATTCCCAGGTTCATATGTTCGGGTGCAGGACTACTTTATTCAAAATTAGATGGTTCTAAGTACAGCCATTTTTTTACAATGCGAAGAACATGCATACATACATGCAGATTCTTCGTTGTTTAATTTCTCTAAAAATAATATACAGCGATAATATTTGGTGGCAGCAATTTGAAAATGATCCGCTGTTTATAGTGAAACAAGGCAAAATTCCATTTCGAGACAAAAACCATTTTGAGGTAACATACAATATCACAACAACGCAATGCAATCAAATGAATTTAAACACTGTTGCGTGCGTACGGATTCGTAATAAATTGAATGCATAAGTCGATTAAAAGTTAATAAAATTTATACTTTTCGCAACAAATAAAATAAAATGCTGAAATATTTCTTTAGAGATATTCGTACAATATCACAAAATCTCAAAGTAGTTTTATTTAAAGCTACTAAAACGCTGAATAGAACTCAATTCAAAATACTGACAAACTAATTCGGTCTCGCAGCGAATTCGCTACAATCAATAACAGCACTAAGTAAACAATAGCAGTTCGCTTAAAACAACTAAGCTGAGATGTTTTAATCCGGCTTTTATAAGCTTTTTAATGATTCACGAGAATATGCCGGTAAAATCTATTTTCTCGATTTTTCTGGATAACAAAATAGTACCGTTACTAGATATCTATTTATTAAATGTTAAATGCACGCGCTTCCGTATTTTTACTTTTCCGGAGTAGTTTTCTCTTAAATTTCGTCCCACGCTGCATTGCACGGGAAAATAGAACAATTTTAATCATAATTCTAATAAAAGTGGCAAAATAAATACAAAATCCAAAACAACATTTATAGAAATTATCGGCATCATTTTATGTCAAAACAATACAGGTTCTTCGAAGTGTAAAAGACTGAACAATTAATACCTATTTGCAATTTAATACCTATTTGCAATTAAGTTTATGGAGAAATTTTTACTTGTGTTATGTTTAACATCAGTCATTTAATTAAGTTTTAAAAATTTATTTCCTTGCAAAATTTAATACTTTCGGTCAAAAAATATTACACTTTGAATTTTTTATTTTAATAAGGCTTAGTTGCATGTCAGATAACAAAAAAAATGCTTCATTTTTTCCCTAGGAAGCTAATTACCTGTAAGATAAAAATGAAATTTAAACTATTGATCCTTTTTCAAAAAGGACGATGAGGAACTGGAAATGATATGCTGGAGATAAGCTAGAGTTAGTTGTAAATAAAACTGCGAAAGAAAATCGAGAATAATCCGCACAAGAAAATTTAATGAGCGCCTCTATTCTCGATTCCACAGAGGATTTATCTTCTTAACCGATTAAATTATGCAGCGGAGGAACTCTCTGATAATGTTTATTTTCAGTTAATAAGGACTATAGCTTCAAGACTTAAAAGCCATAATCATCTTAATCTTAGGATTTTGCTGGAAAACCGAAATGCATATTTCCATTTTTAGCAGAAGCTAGAAAGGGTTTAAGAATTTTCATAGGCTCCCAGGTGTAATTTTTTTTACTTTGCATATTTTATAGAGAGTATGATGTTTCAATACAATTCATTATCCGTCTAGGAAAATGAAACATTTTTTACTACACAGACTATTACCACTTCAATTTTTTTTTAAAACACATATATCCAAATATTTTACTTAAATGCAAGGAGAATTAAGATAGACATAGTAGACTGTACAATATAGTTGCGTTATACGGGTTCGTGGATTTGAGAGTATCCGATGAAAACACGATGCAGAACAATAAAAAGCACAATTTATTTACAAGAATCACTATTTACAGCGCAGTTCCAAAATTACCTTTAAAAGCGTCGAAAATCTACCATAAATACGTTGAAACAATCAGCAACACAGCTTCAGGCTGTAACTGTAAAGGTAGCTTCACGGCAACACTAAACTTATAATAAACGCCGTGGAACAATCACCAATACACTGTCAAGCTATACTGTAAAGGTAGCTTCACGGCAAAGCACTATCTCGATCGCTTTCCGTTCACAAAACTCTCGCGTAGCTTAGCACTCACAGTAAGCAGCGATTCTCACAACGCCGGCTCTCAGAAACGCAGAGATTTATATAGCTTTTCCTTAGGTTCCACACGTTTCGAGAAATATCTTGACAGGAAGTTATTCTAGAAGCTTCCCGATTGGACCATGGGATATCGCCAATTTGGTCGTCAAATGGGCGATAAAATCGCCAATCTGGCAACTCTACCATACACTATTTTATGGCAACCCTAGTGCTATGCCGGAAAGCTTACATACAGGCGCAACCGCCGAATTTTTCGCAACAATATATAAATTTTTTTAAGCCAGTATTATTTCTTATTTCGATTAAAATCAGTATGAATCTTTAATTTTCACATTAAAAATATACTGAATCCTTTCCAAATTTTTGGAATTTCTAATTTACGTTATTTATCATTCAAGTTACCCCATTATTATTCAAACCAACTAGCAAATATTCACTTTCTACTGCGCTAGAGGTAAGACATTTGATTTGTCCTCACCGCTACCTGATAAATGATTAGATCCACAATGTACCTATTGAATGTACAATGAATCTATTCGGTACGACTTCAAATATTTATTTTCCAAATGAAAAACTTCCTAATAACATTTATAAAAAAAATTTGATCTAGTCACCACATAACTTCTTTGTACGGCCTTTAAAATTATACACATATTTTGCTGCACTTCGTTTAAACTTATTTCCTCGAATTTCAATTTGAGACATGTTTTTCATCCAATCAATTCCGTTCTCACTTCGCGACAAGCAATGCATTAATATTTAAAGCAACTACACTAAAAATTGTCAAATACAAAAAAACCTAAAACACTAAATAGCGCTAAAAGCAATTTAAAAAAAAATTGCAAATGAAATTAGAGTTACTGCCCGAAAACAAGCAATTCGGTCAGCGGGCAGGACGACAACATTTTCGGTGCACAAAACTGCAGCTGATTTTTGATCCCACTCGGCAAAAAGGTGCTAAAGTTGGGGCACCAACTGATTTAATTCATTGCTCTATTAGTAATTCCAAATGTAAACAAATGGCGGCTTTGTTAGGCTTAATTCGCCGCTTATAAATGGTTGATAATTCTACAACTATTGGATGCAGATTAACTAAAGCCATAAAAATCTTAACCGATATATAAGAATCATTATATAACCGATATATCAAATCATTTTTAAAGCTAAAAATGCTCAATTTAAGAACATATACAGAAAAATCTCTTCTGATTCTATTTTACAATCCGTTTCGACAAAAACAGTCTTTTATTCTGCCCTTACTTACAGGAGACCAGCACGTACGTACAACAACTGTGCCGCCAGAAAAACTTTCAGCTTTATTGCTCACTCAGTGAGACCATGTTCATTTAAATTTTATAATAAATTTGGATATATAGATTAAATCATTATACATAAATATATACATTAAATAGAGTCATGAGAAAAATTTTAATATATTGTTACAAATTTCACATTTATTTGGCTATTTATTTAGAATTGTAATTAAAATTCCTTTTTATTTCCCCGTGCAACGCTGACGCAAAATCGCAAAACGAAAGTAATAGCCCTTCGGGACTAAATCCCTTTGGACTAATAAAAATAAAAGGTGGCGCGTGCATTTAATGCTTAATAAATAAATATCTCGTAATTACTGTTGCCATCCAGAAAAACCTAGAAAAATCGTGATTGTTCTACTGATAATTAAAAAGCTTATAAAAGCCGAGTTGAAACACCTCATCTCAGTTGTTGTCGCTGTTGTTGTTGTTGTTGTTGTTGCTGTGGTAGTTGTAGCTGTAAAAAGCGAATTGCTGTTTGTTTATTTAATGCTGTAGCTATGCTGTGAGATTTTTCGCTGTGAGATAGAATTATTTTATCTGTTTTGAACTGAGTTTTTGCTAAACGTTTGAGATATTGTGATATTGTGCGAATATCTGTGAAGAAATATTTCAGCATTTTAATTTATTTCTTGTGGAAAGAATAAATTTTTGTTAAATTTTTACGACTTGTGCATTCAATATATAACGAGCCCGTACGCACGTAACAACGTATACAAAAAAATTAATTGATTCTAATTAAAAACTTCTGTAACAGCAGCTGAGATGAAATATCTTGAATATTGAATTTACTTTAAGTCCCTTTCTATGAGATATTTGATTAAGTTACGCAGTTTATTACGAAAAAAATTACTTTTAAGAAGTTGTTTCAACCAGATTTTTGCATTGACAGCTGTGAAGGGACGAACGTGGAGATCTTTGGTTGTTGAGCATTCGAACATATAATGATTGAACATATAATCATTCGAACATATAATCATCTATTGTTTCTATTGAGTCACAGATGCATTTGTCAGTATGATGGAATCCAAAACGATGCAGATGTGAAATAAAAGGTCTATATCAGGAAAGGAAATAAGTCATTTTATTATTTGAAGTTATTAAATTCATTGGAAGTGGAAAAAATATTGAACAGTAGTATTGTTTGCTCTCTTTCTTGCTAATGTATATTCTTTTGCTAATGTATGTTCCTTTGTGAGCCTTGTCTGTGGAGTTTCGGTTTGCATTCTTTATGAAAATTATCAAGTAGGAGTTGCATGTCTTATGCTTGAGGCACTGAAGATTGAAAGCTATTGAAAGTTCCTTTGCATATACTATGGCTTCCCTTATTGCTGGTAATTCAGCTTGAAATATTAAATAAGTTTGATTCATTTTTGATTTCCAGATATGTATGAGTTTATTGTTATAAAATACACAGTAGGCGCTACCAACGCCTATTTCCGTTTGTGATCCGTCTGTACAAATTTTGATTTGAAAACTACTTGAGTTTGAATTTGATATTATATTTTCTGAATGAAATTGATTTGGATGAAGTTTTACATTTTGTTTAAGTTCCTCATAATCTTCTAGAAGGTACGTACTGCTCGTACGTACAGATATTATGCAAAAACATCGTTCAAATGGATTGGAAAGTAGTCGAAATGGATATTTTCGATAAATATTGTTACGTTTTTCTCTTCTTCGCACGTACGTTAAGGGTTCGCGGAATTGGAGTGATTAAAGACGAAACTTCATGAAGTATCAAGATACACTTTATTGGGCAGTATTTTACAAGACAGCTCCAAAATCACGCTTACAGTTGTCGAAGAACTACTATAAACACGCTGAGACAATCAGCAATACAGCCTTCAGGCTATCAGACTATAACGGTGGAGACAGCTTCATGGCAAAGCACCAGAGTATGGCTCCCGACTCTGCTCAGTCGTTCTCGGAACTTTAAGTACTCTTGAGACTCTTCACGCTACAACTCGCGATGCACTCGACGATGACTAGCTCCCGACTCGGACCTCTCGTTCTCGGAGCTCAATACACTAAGATAAAACTAAACGATGCACTGCCTCACGATACACTAAGATACTCGCTCGATGCGCTCGACGACCAACTCGGCACTAGACTACGAGACACTCGCTCACTGCCTGACTGTCAATTCGCTAGACTAGGCACACTGACTCTCCGCGTACCAGCAGGGTTTATACAGATTTTGGCTTGTGTTCGAGAGCATTCTAAGCTAAACTAGGAAGAATTCTTTGCAGAAGATTCTCCATCCGTCTATAGCATATTGCCAATTTTGTCGCCAAATATCGCCAAAAGGGCGATTTCTCGCCAAATGTGGCAACCCTGCTTTCCTTTTCCATTTTCTGTCAATCCTAAGCCTGCTTTGCAAAAAGGAAGATGAAAAAGGCGAGAACTGAGGAAGAAAGGAAGATAGCTCACGAGATGTTTGCAAAACAAACAGCTATGTACAAAAAAGAGATTCATAATACAAAAATTAAGTGCTGGAGGAAGTATTTAACCAACAACGAAAATTTGCACGGACCAGTGTTCAAAATATGTACCAACAAAGTCTTCCATCCATGTCAAATTGTTATCCCAAACTCCATCAACGAAAACAATTCACAGGAAGATGCAACAACCCAAAGCATCGAGAAATTAATGGATGCTGTATTCCTTCGTGATTCTTCAGATAGAGACTCACCACTTCTTCAAGTATCAGAAAAAACAATACCCATCCTCCGAAAACAAGTAACGATATTCCATTCTGTTCCTTTGAAATTTCAAAAATAATTAAGATTCTACCAAATAAAAAAGCACCTGGGCCGGACGAGATCGATAACCAACTCATCAAGATCCTGCACAAGAACTTTCCCCATCTACTTCCCAACCTAATGAATAAATGTCTAGAAACAGGCCTCTTTCAAAATGGGCCCAGATAGTTTTTTTAATAAAAATGGGCAGAATGCATCGAACCCAAGTTCTTATCGTCCAATAAATCTTCTTCCTGCAACAGGAAAAGTACTTGAGGGAGCCCTAGCGAACGGCCTCAGGCATAATATAAGAAGTCCAGCACAGCAAGCCTATACCAGTTCGGGTTCTCCCCGAATATGAGCACTATACATGCAGTCAATGATATTCTAGAGCAGATAAAAGGAAATAAAGAATTTGCACTAAGCTGTACTGTGCCTCGACCTCCAAAAAGCCTTCGATTCCCTCTGGTGGCCGGAGGTACTAGGCACATTGAAAAGCATGAACTGTCCAAAAAACATTTACAAAAGCTTTCAAGATTACTTCACCAACAGATGCAGCGTCATTATAAGTAACAACCGTACAGTTGAAAAGTACAAGTCAGAGGCTCATGCCTAAGTGCAAATTTTTGGAATCTGACATTTGACAAAGTCATAAATCACAAATGGCCCAAACACTCAAAATACACCTCTTTTGCAGACGATGTAGCTTTTGTTGTAAGTGGTAGCTCCAGAGACGAGTTACAACCGAATATAAACAACACATTAGAAATTTTCAACTCTCTTTGCAAACAACAAAAATTAATCATTTCTCAAGAAAAATCACGTGCCTTAATTATTATCAAACCCTCACAAAAGATAACAAGACTTCCAAGATTCGAAATAAAAGGAATTAAAATAAAAATAGTTAACTCCCTGAAATACCTGGGTGTCATCATTAATATAGTTAATATACTATATATAAATATATAAATATATTAATATACTTTATAGACCATCTAGGCTGTATCAAAAGCAAGACCTCCAAAATAACAGCCAGTCTAAAGCGAATGAACAGAATAGGATGGGGGATGAGAGACCAATCCAAAATCTCATCTACTATACAGTAATCGAGAAGATTGCCTTACACGGGGCAGCCATATGGGCAGAACCAATAACAAAAAGAAAGCAAAAAAAAACTTCATACAATCCAGCGACCCTTCCTTCTCAACTACACAGGAACCTATACAACAACAACAAATGCGACCCTCTTTCAAATCACTAACAGCACACCACTTTTTATACGCGCTGAACAAAAATTCCATAAGACAACAGTACTACAACTACGAAAGAAGAGCCATTACAAATCACGAACTTTTAGCAGAGAAATACGAGATACCGGCACACCCATATGAACACCACCCAGGAAAGAAAAATAATATCACATTAAGAATGAAAAACGAAGTAAACGAAAAGATATTCCCTCAGCTCTATACAGACGGTTCCGGCCTGGAAGAAGGTAAAGGAAGCGCAATCAGAATCTACATAGATCCTAACTCGACAACAGAACAAAATGTCCACCTAGACCAACAAAATAGTGTATTCCAAGCGGAATCAGTAGCGCTCCTCTACGGAATAAAATACGGCATCACAAACTCCCTAAAAACAGCATATATATTTCTACACCATCAACATTACAAAATTTTTTTTATTATATATATGTGTGTGTGTGTGTAAGATATAGCAAAATACAATAGCTGCTTTATGAATAATTGACGACCTCACAATTAACTATTCTGGATTTGGTGCTTCCCCCCCCCAAATCCATCTGTTCTCCAAATTCGAGATATTTCCAATGTTATATAACATTGCTTGAAACTAAAATCCAAAATTAACCAATCGCACCTTGTCTCTACCATTGCCATCTACTTTTGAGTATAAACACTGCTTCGCGAGGCAATTACGTCATTGTTCATTCCTTTCCCTAGCTTTCGCCACTGCTTACATATTGCAGCTGCTCTGCTTGTTCATCTGAAATGATGTCGCCCCGTTAACCTGTGTATATAAGAAGTTATTACAATTGTTTATGATAAAAAGTATCTTGTCTACGAAGAATTATTCTAATGTGCCTAGAAATAAAGATAGTAATTAGCTGAACTTGGTTTCCTTGTCAACATCTTTTTCCCGTCTGGCCACTCTGCCACCACGACTAAGCATTAAATTATCATATATATATATATATATATATATATATATTGTTGCGTGCGTACGGGTTCGTTATAAATTCAATTCACAAGTCGATAAAAAGTTAATAAAATTTATCCTTGTCAAAAGAAATAAAACAAAATGTTGAAATTTACTCAGAGATATTCGTACAATATCGCAGTATCTCACAGTACTTATATTTTAAATTAATAAAACGTTAAATAGAACTCGATTCAAAATACAGAGAAAGCTAATCCGAGATATCTCACCGCGAATTCGCTACAATCAACAACAGCACTAAGTAAACAACTACAGTTAAAACTTAACTTAAAAAAACTAAACTGAGACGTTTTCCTCCGGCTTTTGTAAGGTTTTTAATCATGCACGAGAACATTCTGGTAAAATCTATTTTAACGATTTTTCTGGATAGCAATTACGAGATAGCTATTCGTTAAATGCGCATGATTCTGTAGTTTTACTTTTTCGTCCTAGCTTTCTCTTAAAACTCGTCACACGCTGGATTACACGGGGAAATAAAACAATTTAAATTATAATTCTACTAAAAATAATAAATTAAGTACAAATTCCGTAACAATATATATCTCCCTACCTAGTTAAAAGTTCATATCCGACCTTTATTTCCAGATCTTTAATCCTGGCCGTATATTTCCAATTACAGAAGTGTTCTACATGCCGATAATATTTTTACCCAGTTTTTTAAATTTCACATTGGGAAGAAACTGTATGTATTAATTTTGGACAAATAACGAAATGTAACTTTGCGGTCCCCCGGTTCCTGTACATATATTAGAGAAAGTTTTATACCCGCCATGAAAAAATAAAATTATATAAGAAGATTGATTTTAATTGCTACAAAAATTGGCGGGGATATTTAGTTTCAAAATTTTGAAATCGTGGATGTCATTTCCAAATTTCCTTGACAAATCAGTTAATTCAATTAAAATAATTCGAGGAAATCAGCTTGAATGAAATGCTGCAAAAAATGTGCATTATTTAAAAGGCCGTACAAAGAATTCATGTCATATCCCGTATCAGATTTTTTAGAGTTAGCTAAACAGAAATTTAAATTCGCTTTTTTTATTAAAATGTATTTTGATTACCTCTTGCATACAGAAATAATTTATACATGTACTAGCGGAAGTACCCGATACCAGTTAAGTTAGATTGAGAGTAATGCATCTAACAACAGAGAGAACGATACCGCTGTAATCCTTCTCTAATAAAGATGCAAAAAATATGATTCATAGTCATAAATTTTTCAGTCTCATGCGATATGAGACCCACATACAAAATTTCCATAAAAAAGTAAGCTGATTCTCTCTCATTATATCAGCAACAACGGCACGCAGTTTTTAATGATTTTCCTTTTTCTAACCAACCGTCGTAAAAGCTGAAGTTCCATCCAATATTTCACCTATATTCAATTGAATGTGGCAAACAACTGATCACAATCGATCAGAAATCAATGACGCGAACACACACACACAAACAGACATTCTCTTTATATATATAAAGTTTGTAAAATTTACAAAATCTTGATTAACAAACCCTACGATTTGAAAGCGAGCAGTAGCAATAGTTTTAAAAATAAAAGCATTTTTATCTTCAACGAGAGAGACTGCTGCCACTCGGTTAAAAAAAAAGAGTGCAAATATTAGTATAAAATTAGCAAAAATTTTGCTTAATAACCTGATAGTCAATGTCCAGGCATTTGGTAAATAAAATTAGCGCTTTTAGAGTTTTTAATTAATATTTCGGCTGATTAAAATCGTACGAAGATGGGAAGAGTAGAAATGACTTTTCAAAAAATTTTGGAATCTGGAATAATGTATTTAATGTTTGGCAATGCTATTTTTAATTTTATCGTAAAACTTAGAAATCTTTCATTAACAAACTTTAGGATTTGAAAGCGAGCAGTGGCAACAACTTTCGACATAAAGCAGATTTTCATCTCCAGCTTCTGAGACTGTTGCCACTCGGAAAAAATGAGAGCGAAAATTATCGTTTTTTAAAGTTTTTGATCAATACCTCTGATTTCTGCTTTTTTTTGCTTGGGAGGAAGTGGCCGTCGACCTTTTTCCAGGACCCAGAAAAGAATCATAGAAAGCTTGGTGACGATAGCTATAGTAATCACTGAGTTAGTAACGAACAAACAAAACAGACTTTCTTCTTTATAGATATTATTTCCTAAGATTATAAATCATTATGAAGCTCACAATGTGCATAAAATGTTCAAAATCAGCAAGGACTCACCTTATGTATACTTCTTCTAACAAATATAAATTATTCTCAGCTATCAAGTGGAATTTATCAATTGGCTCCTGCACTTTACGCAATTCTCTTCTTTATGTGGAAAAGTAAGAATTCCTTCTGGCAAACGATCGCGAAGCGGATCAACTCACTCATTGTTCTTGAAAGGTTCTTGCTTCCTTCTCAGAAGAAGGTAAACCTTAGTAAATAGCATACAAAGAGGGCAAAAAGAAGTGAACACAGGAGATTTCTAGCATCATTCGTAAAACTCTCAGGAAGGTCCCTGAGGATTTCTAAGGGACAGGAGGCTCAAAGAGAGCCTTAAGGTTCAATTAATGGAAATTTTTCTCAGTTTCTTTCTATAGAAAAGAATCGAGGATTTTCCTTCCATTAAGTGCAGTTGACTACAGAGTGTGTCATATTAATTCTTGTACTTTTGTAACTCTCCCAAATTTTGAAAGTATTTTACAAAATGATTCTACACGGTTTTAGCTTCGAGTTTATTAAATACTGGTCTTTAAAATATATTTTTCTATTCACAATTAACCTGTGTTTAGCCATCTACATACATTTTCTTCTGACGGTAAGCATCTGTGTAGGTATGTTTACAGACCTTATCAATGATTTAACAGAAGGTTACTAGATTGGTGTAGCAGTTTTATTCTTTAGTAACGGTTTTCTGAATTTTTAAGAAGCTGCCGAAATTGTGTCCTTTAATGCAAGATAGAAGCCAACAGAACATGACCAATAAAAACAGTTCTTCGTAGAAACGTAAAACATAGAATTTCAGGGAACAGAACACAATTCTTCATGGAACATTGAGCTTCAGGCAATAGAACATAGAATTTCAATATTGAATAGAGTGTAAGGTTTATTCAAATTTTATTAACAGTTATTTGAAGTGTATGCATCTTTTCTATCCTAAGTTTATTAACAGTTATTTTAAGTTTTGCTTCTGTCCTATTTATTCTAATTTCAGCTTACAGTTTCTTGCCAGAATGTAAATTGAGAAGCTCAATGAATGCAAATGAGTAAGAGTACTACACTCACGTTTGTGAAAATTGCAACACCAAGAAGGAATCGTCATAATTGAATGCAATTTAATACACAGTTGAGTGGTAGTGGTACAAATAAATGATTAAATGTTCAAAGCAAACAAACAAGAACAAGAGATCAGAAT
>KK116521.1:203291-256413 GCA_000611955.2 Stegodyphus mimosarum | reverse complement strand
CAAACGATATGGAATGCTCTTCCTCAGTCAGACATTCAAACTTTGTTTGACTCCATGCCACGTCGTGTAGCAGCACTTATTGCGGCGCGTGGTGGCCACACAAAATACTGATTCTGATCTCTTGTTCTTGTTTGTTTGCTTTGAACATTTAATCATTTATTTGTACCACTACCACTCAACTGTGTATTAAATTGCATTCAATTATGACGATTCCTTCTTGGTGTTGCAATTTTCACAAACGTGAGTGTATTTAAGTCGATGTTTCACAGTCTTCGAGAGAGAGAGAGTCTGAGTTTCTGACTAGCGCGTGTTTGCCTTTTGGGTTACGTCTCTCTTAGGCTTTGCTACGCTCGGCCACTTTAGGCCTTTGTTTGACTTTACCGATTTCATTCAGATTTACGGGCCAACTACAACCAACAAGCCCAAGTGGAGGCTTTGCTGTACGTTGCCCGTCAAGAATTGATTTTATTTATTCTGAGTAATAAAGGGTAGTTAACCCTTCTTAAGTCTTACGTATTTTTTCACACACTAAAGCAATTATTCCCTTGTTAGTATTTATGGGGTTCAAGAATTGAACATTGAATTAAATAAGTAAAACTCCACAATAGTTTCCCTCAGAACACATAAGGGAGTACTTCAGAAATAAATACAGTGCTTCATACGACCTGGAATTTCAAGGAATAAGACATAAAATTTCAGGACATAATTCTTCATATAAGCGTTGAAAGTCACGGAATAGGAACATAAAAACATTGCTTTTTGCTCCTGTGTTCACTCCAAGATATAGAATATAGTTTTTCGTAGAACACAAACGTTCAGGAAATAGAGCAATTCTTTTTATACAACAAAGAATTTTAGGGTTGATTTGGTTTACTTAATTATGGCACAGAACTCGAGGGCTATCTGCTTAAGATGAGAGATGGACTTCCTAAAGAGTATTTGAGTTGTATGCACATTACACATGGAGAAAGCCGCGAAAACTCTCATGCAGCCAGTTCATTCGGCGAAACTAGAACCCCAGACAAAAGTACCAGTGTTCAGTGACTTTGCCATTCGGCCGCTTGTGGGCCTAGAACTTCAAGAACTCAGTTTAACTCTTAGAACTTGAGGAAATAGAAATTAGTTCTTCATATAGCACCGATCTTCAAGGAACATAACATAAAACTTCAAAGCACATATCTAGTTCTTAAGAGAGCAAGAAACTTCAAGGACATAGCACAGAGCACCTCTTTATAGAGCTACGGGAAATACAACATACTTCTTCTTACAACTTTCTTAACAACATATTTCTTCTTAACTTCAAGGTATAGAACATCAAGGTACAGAACTTAGTTCTAAATATAAAACAGAATTTCAATGAATGGATCTTAGTTCATCGCAGAATATAGAAGACAGAATTTAAAGGAACAGAACGAAGTTCTGTGTAACATAGGACTTCAGGGAATAGAATATAACTTCGGAACATAGAACTTAATTCTTCATATAACATAGAACTTCTGGGAATGAGCTATACGGAACTTCATTTGATAGAGCATAGGTCTTCACAGAATGTCAAACTTCGAAGTATAGAACATAACTCTTCAAAGAACATAGAACTTTACTGAATAGAGTAATTTTTTGTAGAACGTAAACCTTAGACTAGTAAAACATAGTCTTCATACTTCACAAAGCATAGAACTTTAGGGAGAACAAAATAATTCTGCAAACGACATAATACTCCAAGGGAATAAAGAAAAATTTATATCAAAAGATAGTTCATAAAATATAGCACTTCAAGATTAATTGTAATTAACTCATCCTCAACGACTATTTTTAATTTTACGTGTTTTTGTCTGTAATAAGTTTTATGTAAACATTAATAACATTATTTTCGTGGATAATGTCTATACAAGCAATGTATCACCAGCAGAAGAAGAGGTTTTCTCTGTAAGCTGCTACGATACTGAAAAACTGCGCTTAAGGAAAAGATGTTGCTGTATATGCGAATAAATATTTTATTATTGATGATGAAATTTTAACCATCGCATTTCATCCCTAGAAATAATTTTACAAAAAAAAAAATTTACGTGGCATCATTTCAAGATTGCTTTCCAATTGTTAGCATTTCTTAGAAGGAATAAACGCGAAAATCTAATTTCGGAATTTAAAAAACAACTTCGGCAAACGCTTTCAAAATAAAATGGAGTGAGAAAGGCAAACATTTTCTCCACTCTTGCCTAATGAGAAAGTGAAACTAAAGCAATTTCGTTTTATTTTCGGATGCAAATTGAAAACCCATTCTATTCATTTTAAAACAACATTTTGATAGCAATAATATTGTTTGGAAAACTAGGAAGGCGCTTTTGGGGCATATTACTCAAAATGTAATTTCGGGTACGAAGCGGTATATACCCGTAAAATTTATTTTCCTAAAGCGAACTAATTTATACTTGATTCTAGAAACAGATATATGAAATCGTATTTGAATAAACACTTTTCGTGAAGAAAATCATAGGGATATTCATTCAATTTATAGGCACATGTTTACTCCTTATTTTTCTTCTCCTTTTAAAGCAGTTACAATAAACGGTTACACAATACCTTCCTACACTAACATCTAAAATTTTAATAAGTATACATGCATTATAACATACTAATATTATACCATAGATAAGAGGTTAATTACATCTGATTAACAGTATTGGTACAATTTGTAAATAGACTAATAGTAAACTACGACGTAGTATTGAAATCATGATGCAGTATTAAAAAACAACGCAGTAGTGAAAATATCTGATGTGGGCATCATATAACTTCCTTATACGCCATATTAAATTTGTGGAGTTTTACTTATTTAAATCATTGTTCAACCCTATTAACTTCACAAACACTAATAAGCAAATAATCGCTTAATTGTGTTAACAGATACGTAAGACTTAAGAAGGGTTAACTACTCTTTATTTCTCATAATAAATATAATCAGTTCCTAACTCGGAACGTACAGCAAAGCCTACACTTGGGCTTGAACTTAAATAAAAAGGAAATTAAATTTAACTAAATCTAACTGAAACATATAGCCCAAGCTATCAAGATTGTAAGTAATTGGCCCCTGAATCTTAATTAAGTCGGCGAAGCCGAACAAGGGCCTAAAGTATGGCCGAGCGTAGCAATAGCTAAGAGAGACGTAGCCAAAAGGCAAACGCGCGCTAGTCAGAAACTCAGACTCTCTCAAAAGAAGTCAGTGAAACATCGACTTAAATACTAGTCTTTACTCATTTGCATTAACTGAGGTTCTGAAATTACATTCTGGTAGGAAATTGTAAGCTGAAACTAGAATGATAGGAAAGAAGCATAAACCTAAAATAACTGTTAATAAAATTAGGATAAACCTTACAAATTAAACGCATTTTTTGCTGCATTTCATTAATCTTATTTCCTCAAATTTCTTTCATTAGAGATATTTCTATCATTCAATTAATTCAGTTCTTACTTCTCAGCAGGAGAGAAATATGTAGAACTCAAAACATTTTCATTAAAAATTGTAAAATGCAGAAGAATATATATAGCATCAAATGCAGTGAAAAACAGTTAAAAGAAAAATTTTTTTGCTATTAAAATAAGTGTTTCTGCGAACAAAAGGGCAATTCGGCCAACGTACAGAAAGAGAAAATTTTCGATGCACAAAATTGAAAGTTAACTTTTGGTCCCACTGATCAAAAAGAGCATGCTGTTGAATATTTCCAAAGTTATGGAATCTTACCGGACTCAAAAAAATGTGTTAATAGCCACGATATGGCGATATTATGAACATAAAAAGTGAAAATTTTAATGTAAAATTAAATATAAATAAATGATAATATTATAAATTTGAAAGTAAAATAAGAATAGAACGTTTTTTCTTGTATTTAGTAAATGGATTTTTTTAGGGGGGGAGGGGCGTTTGGCGCGATTGGCGCCGTGTCTTGTGGTCGACGGGATTTCCATACACTTTAGCTAAGTGAGGGTATAGGAAATTTCTCCCGCCTTCTTCGCATGCCTTCGTGGTGTAATGGTCTGCATGCTCGACGCGTAACCGAGAGGTCCGTGGTTCGATTCCCGGCGAAGGCTTTGCTCATTTTACATCTTTCTTGTTCCGGAATAACCTAATATCTCTACACTGGCGCCCGAACTAAAAAAGGTGGTGGATTATGATTCTCCACCACCGCGATCAGGCGATTGGATCCCCAAAACCCCAGTCGCCCTTTAAAAGGGGGAGTATATAAGGTATTTCTCCCGCCTTCTTCGCATGCCTTCGTGGTGTAGTGGTCAGCGCATTAGACGCGTATTCAAGATGTCCGTGTTTCGAGTCCTGGAGAAGGCGTTGCTCATTTTTACCATCTCTTGCTTTCAAAAAAAAAAAAAACCTACTGTCTCTTCCAACCAACTGACTTAATTTACTATTCTGCCAAGAGTTTCAAATGTAAACAAATGGCGGTCTTGTCAGGCGTAGTGCCGCTTAAACTTTTAAATTGTTGATAGTTCTACAACTATTCATGAGTATTAACTAAAGGCATAGAAACCTTAACCGGAATATAAGAATAGTATAATTCAATCACTTTTAGAGCTAAATGCACAATTTACCAACATATAAGAATGAAAAGGTAGCAGATTAAAGTCAAGGGACAACAACAAGAATGAATCCACTCGAAGCAACTATTTTGCGGATTCTACGTTGTAGAGACATTAGGTTATTTAGTAGCAGGAGACATGAAAAATATGCATTGCCTTCGCCGGGGATCGAACCACGAACCTCTGAATTACCGGCTCAGTGTGCTGACCATTACACCACGAAGGCACACTAAGAATGCGGGAGAAATACCTTATATACTCCCCTTTTTAAAGGGCGACTAGGGTTTTAGGGGACCTAGTCGCCAAATCCTGGGTGTGGAGAGTCATCATCCACAACCCTTTTAGTTCGGGCGCCAGTGTAGAGACATTAGGTTATTTAGTAGCAGGAGACATGAAAAATATGCATTGCCTTCGCCGGGGATCGAACCACGGACCTCTGAATTACCGGCTCAGTGTGCTGAGCATTACACCACGAAGGCACGCTAAGAATGTGGGAGAAATACCTTATAACGTGAACAAAGTGTCTGCAAGATGGTATCACGACTTTTTTAACCAGCTCAAAAACAGCAACGTATCTGTGCATCCTTAAAGTGACAATTTAGGTTTTAAAAGCTTAATCGGTCCCCCTTAGAGATCAGATTTAAGTAATTATTTCCTTTAATTCAAACTAAATTCTGACCTCCTTGAAAGAAATTTAATGTTCGTAATGGCCTGTTATAAAATGCAAAATCGCACTTTTATGTCATCATATCAGAACTATTTCTTCACTGAACTGAATCGATTTTTTTTACAACTCAGCGCACACTAGCAATAACATTGATGGATAAGATGGGAAACGAGGACTGAATCAAGAGCGGAAAACAAGAATGGAACGGAAAGCGAAAATAACCAAACGAGCGGCGGAATCTCAAAAATCCACTCAGGTAAACCGTTAACTCTCAGGATAGAATTCTCTAAATTCTACTTTTCAGATTTCTAAAGACCTCCTTTCTGCGAAGAGCTAATAATAAAATTCTGGACTAAAAACAGTCCAAAAAGTTCCAAAAGTGATAAAATTTAAACTCATTTATAAAGCGGGAGGAGAAGCATTTTTTTTAGTCCAAAGAGCTTTGTCCTTGAAGGACCATTGTCTTCGTTTTGCGATTTTGCTTCGGTTCACTCTGAATGCCCGTTTCACTTTTCAAATTGTTGCCACTAAATATTATCGCCCTGTATTATATTTAAAGAAATTAAATAATGAAGAATCTGCATAAATGTGAGTACGTTTCTCGCACTGAGATAAAACGACAGTACCCAGAGCCATCGAATTTTGAATGACGTAATCCTCCTGCAAATATGAGCAGCTGAAGCCGAAATTTGAAATTTGGAATTTGTTTTATTATCGATTTCATATTTTGTAACTCTTTAACGAATTTTTGATTAACAGACTCAAGGATTTCAAAGCGAGCAATGGCAACGTTGTACAAAAAAAAACATTTTTATCTCCGGCTCGTGAGACCGTGTATCGGAAATTCTAAAGATATGCTCAATTTAAAATTATTTTGAGATATTGCTGTTGAACTGAATTTTACGGTTTAAGTGAGAAGAACATGTTATTTAATAAATAAAAGTAACACACAAAATGTTAAAAAAAAGCCCCTTCTCCCATAGCACAAGACATCCTCGTGGCATCCTATTTAAGTCGCAATATCCCAAGAAACAGGATATCCTGAGGACTTCTTAAGTCAACATCCTGAGGATGTCCTGTTCAAGTCGCAATGTCGCGGGATATATGAAGATCTCCTGAGGATGTTGATTTTCAGATATCCTGAGGACTTCGTAAATCAACATCTTAAGGATGTCCTGTTCAAGTCGCAATATCCCGGGATATATGAAGATATCCTGTGGATGTTGTGTCTCAGATATCTTCAGGATTTTATCGTTTATCATCCTGAGGATTCGTCATCCTGATTCTATCAGTTTTTTCCTGACACTTTTGTTAATTTATGGCTGTAAGTAATCTGAAAGGGGCTTTCAATGAATTAGCTATTCCTAAAATATTTCCTACATTTATAAATAAAATACATTTATATTCACATAAAATCAATTATCTATATAATTGCTTTCATCTACTATAAATTATTAAAATGATAGAACTAATTGCTAATCAAAAGTTTAATTCATTATCTATGCGTCCACATTTGAGTTAAAATTTGACTAACAGCGCAGACAGAAAATCTTCTTAAGTATCTAGGAAAAAAATTATTATTTTGCAACTAATTCGTATGTTTAGTTTTTGTACTTTTTTTAGAAGCATTAAATTTCTCAATTTTTTAAATTTCAAATGCATTTTAAAGTCATATGTTTCTTCAATTGCTTGACAAGGGGATAGTCAAGCACTCTAGCGACTAGAACGAGTTGAAAGAAAAGCCGGATGGGTTATTCGTTAAATTCATTAAAAATACTGTACTTTTTATGGAGGCTAATATCTGAAAATATTAAAGTAACTTTGCATCACACGCAAATTAAATTATAAGAATCAAAATCTTAATCTGTGAATATATCGCATATAAAAATCTAATTATTATGCTTACACTTATTTTTGTCTTGTACTTGTTGGCTGCAAGTAAAACTCGAAATATTTTGAAATTTTGTTGTTGTTTCACAGTGCCTATGATCAGAGCACTTCTTTACAAATTATGTATTGAAAGTTTGTTTAAGAATAAATTCTAATTGCTACATAATATATTTTAGATATTTTGCTAATATCTTTGAACTCAAACATTGTTTACGTTACAGGTTTGCTTAGGAAATCTTTCACGAAGGCATTTATCCTATGAACAGATGGTCATGATGTACTATGCTTTAAGTAAATAATCCTTGAGGCTGCAGAGAATTAAACCGCTAAACTCTGGTAGATCAACAAGATTCAGATCCTGAGGAACGAACTGGCTGCATGAGATTTTTCATGTTTCCCCCCCCCCCGCTATATATAGCGTATAAAGAAGCCAATCTCTCTTAAAAAGGGGAAGTGGTTAGTAAGGACATTCCTTTCCTTTGTTAGACTGCCCTCGAGTGCTTTGCCGCAGATCCTTAAATCAAGCTTTTAAACTTCCAATGGCCGGCACTAGCCGTTAGAGGCAATGGCTACTATTAAGGCCGGAAGCAGTGATCACGTTATTATGAGGGTAATAGATGGGCCACCGTTGCCTCCTATGAGGGTAGGCAAAGAACCTCTATGTAAAGAAGGAAAGGCTCCATAGACGTAATGTAAACCACTTTGTCTGCAACGCCGCTACAAAGAAAAGGGAACATTCGCCAACGGATTTGGCGACGGAATCTGTTGGCGAGAATTTCCCCTGTGTGATGTGCCGGTTCTTTGGTACCTAGCCGACATTTTCCCCCTCCGCGACGTGTATAGGTAATTGAGGAACACAGGTTAAGATGAATCGTTCTTTGACTTGTCGCGATAATTTAAATTCGGAAATGATGAAATATTAGGTGAAGTTTCACTTTCACCGGCTGTTGAACTTCCATTGTCCATATCGCTACTTGAAACCAAAGAACCTATTCTTTGTTTAAACTCTTGCAAAACGTAACGGTCGAACCTGTCCAAACCAACTTCGACATTCAGCTTCGAGCTTTGGCGCTTTTTGGCGACATTGTTTCCGACATTCGTTGGAAGGGAGCTACTTCTGCTTCTGCGAAGTTTTCCTTCTTAACAGTACATATTCTTTGGTGCAGGCAATTTACGTCCGTGCCATCTCCGGTATCCGAACTTGGGCCCTTCGGTACGGCAAGCAGTCACTAATCACTTTCCCGTCTCTGCGGCACTAATCAGAAATAATGTAGTATTTAGTTGCTTGGGAATATGCATGCGGGACACTAAGGCATGGCTGAGCGATGCACTTACTTACATCAAGTTATAAAAGTATTCAATTAAGTTCATCGAAGATTTTAGAACAAAACTTATTACTGAAAGGATTTAGATCTTAAAATCGTTCCATTAGCTAATTCTTGACATAGAAAAAACTATTTTTCAAACTGCAAAAGAAATAAAAATACTTTTTGATCTCTTACACTATTACATTAGTAATGAATGATGTTTGGTGCTGTGCAGTAATAAGTAACAAGATTCTTTATAACTCACGAAATTTTAGTTTACAGACGCGGTTAAAAACTAGTCTGTACGAGCTTTAATTTGAATTTATAAACAGAAGAACAATTTTATTGGGCTAAAAAATTCATTACAGTTTCTTCGTTCATTTTCTGGCAAGTTCTTTAATAATGAGACTTAGTCTCTCAAAATGATTGAGGTAAGAAGTAAATTATTTTTTTATCTCTCTGTAATAGCAGAATGAGGTTTAAGAATGGAAAGAAGTAACATTAAGTTCTTACTCTCCTCAAACCTCACTTTGCTACCCCAGAAACCTCTTTAGCCGTACAAATATCCGGTTTTTGCTAAGCAAAACGCGAAAAAAATATATCCAGCACTCTCCAATCTTATACGTTATGGCGTCAATGCTACATGACTCCTCATAATTTAACAATAATTACTGCTTTATTAATTTGTTTGTAACATCCAGAAAATGCAGTAAACACTTTTCTTCAAGGTAAATAACACAAAGTTAAATGTTGTTATAAAAACTCAAAATTAGATACCGGATTAAATAGATGATCAAACTTTAAATTTAAAAAAATTAATTTTAAATTAAAAGTATTCTATGAACTCGGCAGTTTTATTACTTTAGTTTATGCTATAAATAACAATTAAAGCTGAAACTCTTAAATCTTTGTTTCCATTGTTATCAATGTTCGTAAAACTGATCCTTTTATTTGCTTTTGAGAAACTGAGCTCTGCTCAGAATGTAACATCTTCGAGCACTTTTTCTGTAGCAGATGCCCTCAGAAGATTGCGCTTTTGTTAACGTTTGTTTGTCGCAGGTTTTCCTTCCCAATATCCCTTACAAAGGAAACTTGTAGAGAACAAAGAAAGCAGAAAAGGAAAGGTCATCTGAAATCTGAAGTCACTTTCAAGGAAGAATGCCCCCAACGGTGTTATTGCTCCGTAACAGTGATATCCTTGAAGAACCGCACAAAGTGGAAAAGTACACGTATTTACTTTTTGATTTCTAGAATTCAGCTATTCTGCTGAAGCTTAAATGTTAATTGCCGTCGTTTCGAATTCTGCTCCAGTTAGGAGCTGACTTCACAAACAAGGGTTACAGAACGATTTTCATTGAAAGAGTACGAAAAGTAAGTTTCAAAATTTTTCCTTTAGCCTACGAAAATGATCAGAACTAAAAAAAAATCTCATGTATTAAACAAAAGACAGATTTATAGGAAAATAAATCAACATATATTATCGGAGTCATCAGAAGATGAAGTAGCATTTAATTATGTAAAAATGCTTGTGCCGAATTTTCAGGCTAGCAAATATCTTTTAAGTTTCACTTCAAATTGTGATTCAGAATATGAAACTCATTTAACTTGCATGCACTTCGAACTATAACGCTTGTTTTGAAGTTGATAAGATAGGTACTGAATCTATTTCATTCGAACAGAAAAGGGAAATGAAAAATATTTCTTACAGTATTTCATCATGCTACTTGTGAGAACTCGTTTCTGGAATTAATAGAATGGAGCTTAAAATTCCAAATCAACCAGAATGCTTTGAGTGCATTATTAAAAATACTGTAGAATCATAAATGCTTCAACAATTTAGCAAATGATGCACCTACGTGCGTGAACATTCCTAGGAATTCATTTATAAAAAAAATGGGGAGTTGAAACTATGTATACTTCGGGTCAGAAAATCAAATTAAAAAAATGCGTAGCCTTCCAATTTTGCTATAGTTATCTTGGATAGAGATAACAATAAATATTGATGGTTTATCCATATTCAAATCAAATGATAATTCAATCTACCCGATTTTGGTGAATATTATTTCTACTAGAAACGTATGGTAGTTCAAAACCAAAAGCTAATGAATTTTTAAGAGAATTTACGGACGAAACTGTGAAATTATCTAATGAAGGTATTAACTTCTCAAGGGGCTAGTCAAGCCCCTTAACAATTGTCGGGAGTATGTATTAAATATTCCGTTAAGACATTATGCGCCTTGTGTGCTTAGGGAAAAAGTAGTACGAAAAATGATTACTATTTGGATAGGCGGAGGGACAACTTACAAGCACGATTACCAGATAAAAATGTTAAATAAATTTAAAACATTTGACCAGTTTAAAGCCTTATGTACCGATTGAATTTGCAAGAAAACCAAGGAACCTAAAAGAATTGAAACACTGGAAAGCTAGAGAATGCCGTCAATTTTTACTGTAATCTGGCCCAGTTGTTTTAAAAGAAATTTTAAACAAAAATCTATATGATCATTTTTTACTACTTCATATTTCGATTAGACTCTTATGCGAAATATAAAATCAGACGGTGTTACGTTACAATATGTCAAGGCACCAGTTGTTAGGGCTAAATGTTAAATACTAACTGTTGCGATAATTAGCCTACAATAATATCAAAAACCAAAATTCATTGCGTTGTGTATAACTAACCCGAACAACCCCTAAGACCAAGCAGGAGTACTGGTGTTAAGATCATTCACACAAGTCATCATAAGAAAAAACTCTGAATCAAATATATATATATATAACCAAGGATATTTATTGCAGCATTAAAGGAAGACAATCTTTCAACTTAAATTTTTAGATCTGTGGAGTGTTCAAGTGACTACTTAAAATAATGCATTTAGAATTATAATATATATATTGTTAATTTCAAATATGCACCGAGATGAATTAATCAAAATTTACACCGTAAAAATTAATATTAAAATTTCATATGCAGTTATCAAAACTCTGCTGGCCAGCATAAAAATACACAGGAATTTAATGAATCACCGAGCATGGTGTCTTTACCAATATTGATAGAGATTACTTAGTTCAAGAAAATTCTTAATTTACTCAGGTAAAATTTACATACATAAATTTAGCAAATCCCTTAGGCAGTTAGAAAAATATTACATATTCAAGTAGACCCGTTGGAGAAAAATGATTACATTTAACCCTACATTCAATTACTCAATTAAAGGTAAAGTAGAATTTAAATTTTTAATCGTTCCTTAATTTGCAAAAGTTAAAGTTAATCCTCAACCAAAAATAGTAACAACTTAAAGTAAAAAGGTAAAATTTAGATAAGTTTACAAATTTAATATCCTGTCTTAATCCATTATATATAAATTTTAATTACATTCCAAGTTAAAGTTAAAAGGTCTTAAATAGAGTAAATGCACTGCAATTGCTTAATTAAACACCCTGGATTTAAGATCCAACAAAAACTCTTGACAAATAAGTTAAATAGAATTTAATTAGAAATTAAATATACATATTATTACTCCTTACTTTAATAAATCATAGCTAGAAATTTTCCTTCAATTAATCAAATCTCTTCCAATATTTGTGTGAATTTACTCATCCTTATTATTTAGAATACATGTTCACTGAATTAAGGTTGAATGCCGTACTAAAATTTCTGGTGAAAGGAGGAACAGAACAAAGTTGAACTCACTCGAAGAAAAAAAAAATTTTGAGGCTTAATTAAGCGTTACCCATTGTAACAAAAGGTGTCGGTTATCATTGAAATTTTAAATCTTAATTTACTTTTACAAAACGCTACAACTATGGACAAAAACGAATGCACTTATCTGCTGAAATTCTTTCCCAGACAACCAGTAGGCTGATGTAGTAGTACAAGGCACTCCACCGAACGTAAATCTTGCCAGCTATCGATGTTAATCCGGCCCATCCTAGTAGGATGATGATAGGCGCATGGATGTTTTCGAAGTGAGAGATCCGGAAGAAGCCGAATTCAGCGGGTTTCAAGGAACGTCAAGCTCTGGTGGAAAATGCATTGAGATTCGAAGAAAAACAATCTAGACTCCCCGACTGGATAAAGGATGGCAAGGTGCAGAGGAGTAGTAACATATCAATTCTCCTTAGAAGTACATCTCCTTCTTATTCTTCATCTCTTCCTCAATGGGAGCAAGCAACAAGCCGAAGGCGGCTTTTTCCGGACAAAGCCTTGGACATCTATCCTCTACCGGTCTCCCTGGGTCAACATGGCGGCTCTTCCAAAGGAAGGAAATCGCGAGTCCTTCTTACAGCTGCAATCCGAGGCAAAAAGGGTGAACATGGCCTTGCATGACGATTTCAATCCTCCCGAATCCAGAATTTCCGGAAATCACCAAATTTGGTGAATTAGTATGCAAATCTCGCCAAACACAAAACAGTGCTGCGAAAACTTAGTTTTTCCTTCTTCACACCAAAAAAAATTCCACCCTCGCCACCCCCTTCGCCAACAAGGAGGGGTGAGGGAAAAGAATGCGACAACCCTATCACTCAACCGGACGCAGTACATGACCTTGACGAAAAAGTGCTCCGAAACGACGCTTATAGCAGAGTAAATTTTTAAACACGAAATTCAACAATTTTAGCAATTAAATGGGCATAATTCTCCAACGGGGCAACGTACAGTCATGAAAGTAGGTTCATAAGAAGGGTAAATTTTTTCTCTTTAAGAGGTATAAATTTCAACCATGTGAATAAAAAGGAAGTATTTTTAAATTTAAAATATTACGCAGAAACAACCGATTTCCCATTTGTCTCCTTCTCCCGTACTAACGAACGCGTAACGTAAGAATGAGAACTCTGTTTAACTCGCATAAGAATAATTGATTCAATAACATAAGCAATACAATTCGTGAAGAAAAATTTAGAATAAGCATAAATTAATGCATATAATTTACTCACTCAATAATTAATTAACAAATAACTGCAATTAACTACACATTACTCCATAATTCTAAACTAACCAAAAACCACTACATAACAACGGCAATTCATAAACACCCACAGTCTCTATTAAATCTCTTTGTAGTAAATTTTGGGCTTTATTACGGAAAACGGTTTATTTCTTATAATTCTCATAATGTTCAAGACCTACTACATATTTGAGAAGATGTAAAAATGTTTGGGCAGTTAGATAATTACAGTGCATTTAAATTTGAAAACTATATGTCTTCTATAAAAAAATTGATTATAACATCTTCTGCTCCATTACAGCAAATAGCAAGATGAACTCATGAACTGTTCAATCATATTGTTGCGGAAAATTCGGCGGTTGCGCCTGTATGTAAGCTTTCCGGCATAGCACTAGAGTTGCCATAAAATAGTGTATGGTAGGGTTGCCAGATTGGCGACTTTATCGCCCATTTGGCGACCAAATCGGCGATATCCCATGGTCCAATCGGGAAGCTTCTAGAATAACTTCCTGTCGAGATATTTCTCGAAACGTGTGGAACCTAAGGAAAAGCTATATAAACCCGTGCGTTTCTGAGAGCCGGCGTTGTGAGAATTGTGAGAATAGCTGCTTACTGTGAGTGCTAAGCTGCGCGAGAGTTTTGTGAACGGAAAGCGATCGAGATAGTGCTTTGCCGTGAAGCTACCTTTACAGTATAGCTTGACAGTGTATTGGTGATTGTTCCACGGTGTTTATTTTAAGTTTGTAGAGACATTAGGTTATTTAGTAGCAGGAGACATGAAAAATATGCAATTCCTTCGCCGGGAATCGAACCACGGACCTCTGAAATTCCGGCTCAGTGTGCTGACCATTACACCACGAAGGCACGCTAAGAATGTGGGAGATATACCTTATACACTCCCCTTTTTAAAGGGCGACTAGGGTTTTAGGGGACCTAGTCGCCAAATCCTGGGTGTGGAGAGTCATCATCCACAACCCTTTTAGTTCGGGCGCCAGTGTAGAGACATTAGGTTATTTAGTAGCACGAGACAAGAAAAATATGCAATTCCTTCGCCGGGAATCGAACCACGGACCTCTGAAATACCGGCTCAGGGTGCTGACCATTACACCACGAAGGCACGCTAAGAATGTGGGAGATATACCTTATAAGTTTAGTGTTGCCGTGAAGCTACCTTTACATTTACAGCCTGAAGCTGCGTTGCTGATTGTTTCAGCGTATTTATTGTAGATTTTCGATGCTTTTAAAGGTAATTTTGGAACTGTGCTGTAAATAGTGATTCTTGTAAATAAATTGTGCTTTTTATTGTTCTGCATCGTGTTTTCATCGGATACTCTCAAATCCACGAACCCGTATAACGCAACAATATTATAGCCATCAATAATGATTGAATCACCGTAACCGACTTAAGATCAGAATTTCAAAATTTACACACATCTCGTCCACTACTTAAAGGTTATTAAATGCTTAATTTTATTATTGAATTTTAAATACAAATTAACTGACGTCAGAACTGCTTTTGTAGAATAATTTAATTATGAATATATTGAAGAATTTAGTTTAGATGATTTTTAATATTTTAAAGCAAAATTTTCTCCTGTAATATTTTGTATTTATAATTCATTTTAAGTCCCTTGCTCAGTTTTAGATATATTTACAAATTATTAAATAAATTGAAATTCAAATAAAAGTAAGTTGTATAAATGTTCTCAACATTTCTTATTTTTCCATAGTATCCACAGAAGGAGGACCTGAGACTATCTGTGAAAAATAAGTAGGTTTTAGACATGACAACACCTTCGCAGACTTTCACTGGAATGCAACATTAAGCAGTCGGGAGTATGTATTTAAGAAGTTAAAGGGATATTCTGGGATATAATAACTAGTATTTCAAATCCTGATAACATCCCATATTCTGTCGATGGGACCTAGATAGGATGTCCTAAGGATATACTGGGATGTGACATTAAGCACTCGAGAGGATGAGTTCAGGAGGAAATTGGGGTGATACGGGATGTCCTGTGAGTGTAGTAAGTAGGACTTTAAATCCTAATAACATCCCATACGCTGTCGATGGGACCTAGATAGGATGTTCTGAGGATAAATTGGGATGTGTTTAGGAGGTTAGTGGGATATCCTGAGGATGTAGGATTTCATGTCCTAACAACATCCCGTACGCTGTCGATGGGAGTTAGGTAGGATGTCCTAAGGATATACTGGGATGGGACATTAATCACTCAAGAGGATGTGTTTAGGAGGTTCGGGAGATATTACGGGATGTCCTGAGGATGTGCGTATATCCCCCGAGGATGTTTTTGTGCTATGTGGTTTGGATGTAATTTAAAATCTGAAACCTTTCAGATTTTTTTTTTCTGTCCTAAAATGGGAATCGAATTTTTCCAGCATGCTTCAAACAAAAGCTCTCGAACGAGCCATATTCAGTTTTGTCAAATCAGAGTTCACTCACTCGAGGAACAATAGCCACTAATTTTCAAATTCTAGTTTCCGGAGTGTCAAATCAAATCTCATCTCCACAATTAGATTCGAAAATGTATAAACATAAAGAACAGTGCAATAATAAATGCTACAATAGAATGTAACACATCAGTTAGTATTTTGTCTTAGAGAATAGTATGCAAAGACGATACCTGTTTACTGTTTGTACGTATTACATGTTCTTGACACTTCTGTCTGTCTACGCCGTGTTAAATAACTGCTCTTAGTGAAGGTGCCTTCCTGGTGAAACCGGAAGCACGTTCGACGTATGTTCGACAGCTCCGGAATTCGAATTTCGGCGAGGACAACTGCGGCTTTCTTCAGTTTCCCGACTTAGGAAAATTCTAAAAGACTACACGTAGGCTCCCGAACTAGGAAGGTGGTGGACGATAATCACCACCAGGATTTGGCGACTGGGTCATCTCATGCCCAGTAGCCATTTAAAAGGGGGGATATATAAGATATTTTCTTCCGAATTTCCGCATCCTTTCGTGGTGTAACTGGAAGTATGTTCGACGCGTATTCGGAAGGTCTCGAGGCAAGGACATCGTACTCTTTTCACGTTCCAAAATCGATATATCCTAACGACTCTACAAAGGTTCGTCTGACGTACAAGTAAAGCCTTCTCTTCATTCACGAATTAACCCTTTTACCTATCATTTGGGTCCAAAACGTATACCAGATCGCTCAGCCTTGAAACCATTCCGCGGTTCCGCAAATCTGTTCTAAGTTATACCAAACGCGCACGACTTACGGAATGTAAATACATGTGTAAGATACAACTGCTTAAATTTTGTGGAATATTTGATAAGTAATTACAACCTGATGTAATAACTGTGGTAGATATTCCACAAAAGGTTTATTATCAGTCACTAAAATATAGCATAAATCAATAACAATTATCTGAAATTCCTGAATAACTTAGCAGTTCAAGTAATTAACTTGTAGCAATTAACTTGATTTTTGAAGCAGGAATATTGATTAAATGAGCAAAGCCTTCGCCGGGAATTGAACCACGGACCTCTCGGTTACGCGTCGAGCGTGCTGACGACTACACCACGAAGGCATGCGAAGAAGGCGGGAGAAATACCTTATAAACATTTATAAAAAATCAATGGTGTGATATCATTCGAAACATACTGTTACATGTAACGAAACTTTGCACCTCCCCCCACCCGTTGTTTCACTGCGTTTTACAAGGTCTTGATGACCTTAATTTTGATGTTGTTGGGACAATATGTGTAGGAAAATGAGCTCAATGTTTCGCGTGTAGTCTCTCTGGTATATTACCATACGATAATTGTTCTCGTCCTTTACAACCATGGTTTTGCCATATTCTTCAAGAATGATTCGGCTATCACGATCCTATAACCAATGTAACTTTGGTTTTCCTTGTTGCTTATTTTGTTGAATAAAATGCACGAAATCAAAAGACCAGCATCGAACAGCAAGAAGAAAATGTTTCGATATGCCTTCATATACTTTCTCACGATTGGAAAGTATGCTAGTATTTGGTCTTGCCGATCAGTTCCGATCATTTCCCCTTGTTGTACTCGATTACACAATTTGGTTTCGAAATACGATAGGATTCTTATATAGTCATTCATGAAAACATCTTTTGGGGATATTTTTGTAATATTTTAGAAAAGATATTTCAAAGTGCGAACGTGACCGAAAATAACATCTAACAGATTACGATACGAAGAGATAATAAGAATCAGTCACGAGCCTAATCTGTGCTGTTTGTAGCAGGACAAATTACAAACCGCCACGGTTCCACCTCGGGCCGTGCCCGTGTTATTTACATTTAACTCGATCATTGTACCTCGGGCCACGCCCATGATATTTTCAATTTGGTTCTATCATTGTGTCAGGGGCCATGCCCGTAATATTTATATTTGGCCCGACCGATGTACCTATACCGATGGCTGGACCTGTGATAATCAGTTTCGGCCCAAATACAAGACCACGTGTCTCACACGTGGTTGTAGCTTAAGGGGTTAAATAAGAAGGAGGTTATTTATTATCATTGGGCTGTCTGATCAGAAAGGTAATAACTGTACTCGGAATTCTTTGCGAAACGTGTGACACACATAACGACGATAACATTTGCACCAACAGCATTGCAAAACAATGTTATTAAATTATTGCAAACAGTGTAAGTTTGTGTTCAGTTATTATTTTAATTGTTCTTTTTATTTGACTGCAAATGAATTTAATCTGTGACCCTTTATTTAAATCTAATTCTTGAAATGGAAGAATGAAATTAAGATCAAACATTTTAACAGCTTCTCTAAAAGGGCCATCCTCTCGAGCGGCAAAGTACGCCCAAGCGTTTCAAGGCTCATTAAGCATGTTTAGTAGTCCATTTTGAATTGGAGACACGGTCATTTAGAATTCAGTTTCTGTGGAGTTAAGATTGTCTTAATTTATGTAAAGATATTACCCTGTTTTATGAGCAAGCTAATCCTCATGTTGTGAAAGTCAAGACGTTGGAAGCTTTCAAATGGGAGACGCCTATTTCTGTAATTCAGAGTTCTCACTATCACACTCACAGAATTCGTGCTCTCTGAAACTGCATAATCATAAATGGCATAAATTAATTTTGAATAGCTAATTAAGAGAAGAGTGACCGCCACGATGGAGATCTAAGAAAGTGATTGAAATGAAATAGTTAATTGATTAAAAAAAGTGTGAAAACAAATGCATCCAGTTTCATAAATCTTAAGGCAAATCAAGTAAGAATGAAAATGAAGTAGGAGAATTTTGAAATTACATGATAGATACAACTTAAGAAATTGGATGTTATCACCATATTACATCCTTGTACGACCTATTAAATTACATACACTTTTTGCTGCACTTAAAGTTTCCTCGAATTTCATTAGAGACATTTCTCACTCAATTAATTCAGTTCTCATTTCGTGGCAAAGAAAAAATACATAAAAACTCAAAATATGTTCATTAGAAATTCTAAAACACAGAACATCAACAAATGTAAACAAACAACGGCCTCGTTAGGCTTAGCACCACTTAAACAACTTTGAAATTATTGATAATTCTATAACTATTGCATGCAGATTAACTAAAGACATAAATCCTTAACTGGCACATAAGAACGACATAATTTAACCCCTTAAAAGCAAAAATATACAATTTACCAACATATAAGAATAATAAACTGAGCTCACAAAGCAGAGTAACTGAGCAGGTGTATATATGTATATATATATGTAAGTTTGGTGTTCCGATTGCAACCATAAAAAGGGATGCACAACTGAAATATGATACTCGAAATTTTTCTCCACTACAATACTGCCTTTACTTTTTATAAGGTAGTAAAAAAGATAACAGAATGCGTACTTTGTTATGTACATACATCACACCGTCTATAATTTCACCATAGGCTCCATATACATAAATAACTACTTAGCTAATGTAATAAACTTAAACCCAGATTTTGAAAATACATTTGATTTGAAAACATTTTGGATTTTGAAAACATTGCTTTCAGATTATATATACTGCATAGCCATGAAAATTCTTATCCAATTTTTATTTTCGGCCATTTGGACCTAGACATCTACTTCCGATAATAAAAAAAAAGTTTTAAAATGTGGAAATATTTATATTTTTGGCCATCTAAATTTTTTAAAAAATCAATTTTATAGAAGTTATGAAACAACTCTTTATAAGTTCCTTAAAGTTTCAAAAAAAAAATTTTTGCTCATTACGAAAAAAAACGCAGAGTGGCTCCTATACAACAAAGATTGATCCAAAAATTTCAATTTAATGTCAAGGATCATATTTAGGGATCCCTACATAAACTGAACAGCGGAATGTTCGCATTTGTAAGTGAAAAAAAAATTATGGTTACACTTCTTTGTACGGAATATTAAATTATACGCATTTTTTTCCTGCATTTCGTTTAAATTTATTTCCTGGAATTTTATTACAGATATACAGGGTGTTTATAAAGTCCCGGACCCATTTTGATGTTTAATAACTCATAAAATAATAAAGATAGATTAAAATTAATAACATAAATGGTTAGATAGACTCAAAAAGTTTCATGACCTTGTCAATGAACTTCCACGTGTGCCCCCTTCGTCGCACGGAGAATATTTAGTTGATATTCAAATTCACGCCAGGTACTGGCAAGCATGTCGGCATCCACAGAGGCTATTGCGGTTGTAATTCTGGCTTTTAGGTCATCCATGTTCGACACTCTCCTCCTGTAAACGTCGTCCTTTACAAATCCCCAAAGGAAAAAGTCCAGCGGCGTTATATCAGGTGATCTGGGTGGCCAAGGAATTGGACCTCCTTGTCCAATCCATCTTCCTGTAAAATGGTCATTCAAAGAACTATGAACGATGGTACCCCAATGAGGTGGTGCACCTTCTTGTTGCAAAAAGTCAGGTGGCTGAAGCTCTTCTCGTTATGGAAATACGAAGTTTTCCAACATGTCTAAGTATACGACTGATGAGACCGTCTTTTACGTAAAGCTAGTTCTCTCTAAATCTCACGTAGATAAGGAGTTTTTCCTCTAATTGTGGTTCAAGCTGAATTGTACAAAATTTTACCAAATTTTTCCAAGCTCAAATAAGACTACAGAACGGTGCAGAACAAATGCGGTGATATGCAATGGTTTTAATACGAAAAGTAATCAGTTATGTCATTTTCGGAAAACCACCATCTACGTTGACTGATTTTTCACTGTTTTCGAAATATTTACAAAAACCTGATAGACAGCTCACTTAAATTCTGCCTTAAAGGATTTATTCTGTTTCTGAAAGTTCTACAGTATTCTAAAGAGTAAACAAACACGGCGGCAACTAAAGGTTTTGGTAAGAACTGATGGCTAGAAAGCAACAACGGTTGGCGTGAACCTAATATGTGTGGCATGAATACACAGTTCTAAAATATACTCCCACAGCGTGGACCCCGTGGGGCGGGCTTCGAACTCTTATTAGACAGCGATGTTTCTTTTGTTTTGAAGATTAAGTGCAAAATTTTATCAAGATCATTATAAATTGTAGATTTTTATAAATTTCACACACACAATCGAACACTCTTCTTTAAAGACTTAGAGGATTTTAATGATCCATCTAGTAATTAGTAATAGTTGAAGTGAATCTGCCTTTATTACTTTTAATAATTTAGTGTGCTAGTTAATAACAGAATAGCTTTGAAAAAACATTAAGTATGAAAGATAATACACTTAAAAGATATTAATTTGGCACCGGCAACACATTTCTCTTAAATTCTTCTGTTTATTTAAGTTGAAAGACAAATAATTATTGCTTTTCCCCGAGTGGCAACACATTTTTTACATTGCGCAGTTTTCTTATGAAATTTGAAATGTGAATACAAGGAGATTAAATCCAAGGATTAATTATTACGGAGTGCCTAGGGTAAAGAACCCTCTACCTCCACATCATAGTTAATAAAAGGGAGCAGAAATAGGAAAAAATACATGAAAGACGTTAAGGAAAAACAAAAAGGAAGTCAGCACGACTTGAGAAAAATTACAGAGACAAAAAGAAGAACTTGAAAAACTAAGCAGCGATTAGCGAGATTCGATCTGAGGACCTTTCGGTCTCGAGTCTAACGCGCTAACCACTGAACTAGGGAGAGTACAGAATTTTTTGGTATTTTAAGATTTTTAATAATTTTTCGGGTATTTTATAATTTTTATAGCATGAATGCAACACCAAAGATAAAGCAGATAGGAAAGATTTTACGATTAATAGGCTCCTTGGTCACATAGATTTTAATATAGTTATATGCTCGTAGTGTAATGTCTACTTACCGGTGAATAGCAATTTGGCAGATTAAATCTGCTGTAAATGATGTGATATTTAAAAGAAACAGATTGATAATCATGTGTGAGGCATATCTAGAGCAGCTGAGTGAACAGCGTCGTCGCTAGAACTGAAGGCTGGGGGGGGGTGGATTGTCATCTTTTAGCAGGAGGGAATATCCCGTACTCCCGTCCAATCACAGACCGTGGTCGTTTTGAGGAGCTTGGGATCGACGAATCGTAGGCAGGCAGCATTTGTAAAGCACGATTATCAATCTGTTCAATTATGGCAAACAAATTTCAAGGAGATTAGAATAGATGGAGTATGCATGATAAAAAAAATGAAGCCAGGGAAATGTCAAAAACATGACGTCATGACCGCCATTCAGCATACAGATAAGACTACGAAAATATTGTTAAATAAAATTACACTGAATCTGAAAGCATATATCAAAGTTCGGAAGCTCGGAAGAGGGTCTTTTAGGCATAATTTTCAAAAAATACCACTGAAACTTCCACTGGTCTTCTAGGTTTTTCCATGTATACCATTATTATACGTAAAATATATATACCATTATTAAAAATTGAGTTAATTTATTGAATTTCATTGTAATCTAAATAAATTTCGTAAAACTTGCGCAATAGCTGCAAAGTAATATAATAATAATTTATTAACTAAGTAACAAAGAGTCTGTTATCTCCTAATATAAAGTTAGTAGAAGTATTTGAATGAAGTAATCTTGAAACACTGAAAATTGAATACCGAAAATTTTTTTAAAAAAGAAGGAAACTTGAATTTGAATCTTGAAAAATAGAAATGGAAACTTTGTAATGGATAATTAATTAATCAATCATGAAAAAGTTTCCATTTCTTTCTATTCTTCAAGATTCAAACATTTCCATGATTGATTAATTAATTATCTATTACAAAGTTTCCATTTCTATTTTTCAAGTTTCTTTCTTTTTTAAAAACTTTTTCGGGATTCAATTTTCAATGTTTCAAGATTATCATTTATTCAATTACAATACCTCTTATGGTGATACAGGGACCTAGGATTTACCAGACTTCATTGTTTTTAAAACCTAGGATTTATCTGACTTTGGATTTTTACTATATATATATATATATATATATATATACTACCTTAAAAAAGGCTAATTGTTTTAAATTTTCCTTTTTTCATACTTCATTTGCATTACTAAAAGAATGTCAATAACCATACTATAAATGATGTATGATTATGGAAAAAAAAATGAAGCAAAGAAACTCTCCGGAGCATTTCTGCTAGCTTAAAAATTTTTGCGATAATTGATGCATAATTTTTATAATAAATAAGTTGCTGACAGCATTGTCCCTCTGCGCCTAATTATTTGACTCTTTCTTCAAAAGCACTGCCAGCGTTTCAATAGAAATATTTTTTTTCCTTCAATAAAAATAAAACATCTGATTTTTGTCGTGAAGAATGATCAAAGAGAAAAACACGAAAAGCTGTATTTTTGTCTTGATTGGATCCAGACTAGCATCTGCGCATGAGCGAAGATCTTAAAACCTTTCATAAATAATTTTAACATGTCGTCTGCCATGTTCTTTATTTTCCTCCCTAGTTATAGATGCAGAATTTGTTCGCATACTGCGAATACTTTTGTGAAAGCTCTTTATTTATTCAATAGATATTACATTTAGATACGAAATATCTCTGAATTTAAAATTTCAAAGCCTATCTCCGAATTTAAAGTTTTGAGCTTTCTCTTAATACAAAAGAATTTTTAATACTTTGCGTTAAGCAAAGCATAGTTTATTGTTGATTTTATCTTATGTTCAAAACTGTTTAAGTATGCATATTTATTTAAAAAGACAAACAAATAATGTTCTTATTTTTTGCATTTTAAGTTAATACTATATGGAAGTGTACAGAGTTGACTTTCTTTGCTAATAGTACCAAACGCCTAACAGACATTAAGCTAATTAATGTTCTGTCTGCAACGAACTACACAGCCTTGAAAAAGTTTAAAATAAACCTTTTATTTCACAGAACTTAGAAATTAAACACACCTCTTGGAGTCACAGGATCGACCACTGCTTGTTGCGATGAAACTAAAGTACTAGTCAGATTCAAACTTTGGAACTTATTTAAATAGTCAAAGATTACACATTTTAATTTAAATCTAAGTTGACTCAGAACTTCACTGGCATAACAATTTAAATGACGGCAGCTACAACGCAAAGCCGAATAATCACAATCTTATCAGAGCTGGCAAAACTAAATAACGTGGCCTCGAGAGGCAGATATACGCTCTGTTTTACAAACAGAAACCTCAGCTTAAATACGCTTTAACTCATTTACATTTTTGATGAACAAACGGAAAGAAAAAGTTATAGTAAATAGCTGATTAATTTAAATAATAATTCTCACAAGTATAACTGTGAGAAATTTTGATTTTTTTAAATGGTTATTTATATCTCTATATAATCACAGAGGAAGGATGACAGTTGAATATACTGCGGTAAAAAGAATCAGCGTACGTTGCGTAAATTTTACAGGACGATAGTTTCAAAGGTCAAACAGAACCTGCTTCTTCAGTTTCAAGAATGAAAATGAGGAAAGGAGAACGGTAACAAAAAAGTCAGAAAGTTCGAAAGTATGAAGACAAAAATTTGAGATAGACCTGTAACTTTCTCGAAGTATTTAGGCTGAAAAATTCCCAGCACCAAGGAGGAGTTGCGCTGGGTAAGCGAAATTTGGTAGGCGTGTTTATATATCTGAAAGATGACATCTATTAAAATTTCGCTCTAGGCGCATGAATTCGGAGCTAATATCACCACTATGAACATACAAATCAGGTATGCTTTAAATACGCGCTGTAAAGTTCGTGAGCGTTATTTATCGTTTAGATTTGACGTAGTGAGTTGATGTTAGTCAAGAATGCCTTTAAGAAGTCGAAGAAGCCATTATGTATAACTCAGTGAGTTTGAGCGAGGACGTGTAATATGGCTACGAATAGGTGAATTTTCTTTCCGCGATTTTGCGGAAAGACTTGGCAGATATGCATCCACTGTGTATGTTTGTTGGCAGCAGTGGTCAAGGGAAGGTACTGGGTCAAGAAGACCGGCTTCCACGTGGCACTACTGAGAGGGAAGACCATCGTGTTCGGCGTATCGCATTAGATCTGCAGCAGAAATTCGAGCTGCAATTGGCACCACAGTGACACAAGGAACTGTTACAAATCGGTTACTCAAAGAACAGCTCCAAGCCAGATGCCCTGTAGCGCCCACCGTCTCTAAACCACTGCCATTTGGGACATCAGTGGAGTCAAGCCTAGAGCTCACTGGAGGACGGAGTGGAGATCTGTTGTGTTTTCTGATGAAAGCCAGTTCTGCCTTGGTGCCAGTGATGGCAGTGTGTTGGTTAGAAGGAAGTCAGGAGCACCTGCAACCAACTTGTCTGCGGCCTAGACATACTGGACCTGGAGTCAGCCTGGAGTTATGGTCTCTGAGAAACAATTCCGTACGACAATAACAGTACTCTCTGGTTATCTCACGCACCCTGACTACAAATTCATACGTCAGTCTGGTAGTTCAACCTATTCTGCTGTCATTCATGAAACGCATTCAAAGTGGTATTTTCCAGTAAGTTAACGCTCACCCTCATACGCTGTTATAATTCAACATGCTCTATAGAGTGTCTACATGTCGCCTTGACCTGATAGATCACCAGACCTTTTCCCAGTCGAGCACGTTAGAGACATCATTGAACGACAACTTCAGCGTCATCCACAACCACCATTAACCGTAACTGTATTGACCGACCAAGTGTAACAGGCATGGAACTCCACCCCACAAACTGACATCCGCCACCTGTTGGACACAATGCACGAACGTTTGCATACTCACATTCAAAATTCTGGAGGTTACAGCGGTTATTAATGTACCAGCATTTAACATTTGAAGTGTCTCTTCACGCGCTTCATGAACCTGTGATCTTGAAACATTCGATCCACTAAGTATGTAAGGTTTTAGATAAACTAACCAAGTTTTATTTTAATTTAAATCTTTTCTATCTCCTCTTTGTTTCAACTTCCTGTCAGAAGAAGCGCGCGTTTTTAGCTTATGCTAATTTTGAAGTACAGCCAAGCACTATTTAAGCCAGAGGTAGAAACCTCTCGGTGTGTGAGAGCTTAGACTCAGATCACGGTTATTCCGCTCAACGTTCGCCTGACCAGCTAGCAGTTTAAATTTATAAGCCATAGTGCTTACTACGTGATTGCATTGTAAAATAAATTAAAGTGCGGTAGTATTTAGTATATCTTGCTACGCACCCTTTTAGATAGAGGCCAACTTCCGCGAAGTGCTCTGCGAAGCAAAGTTTAAGTTCTATTTTAATTTATTTAAATTTATTTGATTGTTAAGTTCGACCAAAGTACGGTCTTTTACGTTCTGTATCTCTCCCGAGTTGGGAAGTTTGTATTTAATAGTGATTTAATAAAAGAGGATTTCAAATCCCTTCACGTGCAGTTATTATCCAGCCCAGCAGTTACATCAGGACATAGCGTACCTTCCGCTCCCTGTTCCAGTTCAGGACTGAATATTCGAGGTTAAGTACCTTTTACAGAATTTAACATGTTTCCAAAAAGGATGCACAGAACACTAAGTCCTGACAAGTATGTTGCCTAGATGAATGTATTGCCGAAATTTCATTACTAGACAATAATGTGTTCTTGATATTGGGATTTTCTTCCCGGTCAAGGTAACTGCAAAACATCTTTGTTCGAAACTCTTTGTCAGTGATCTTATATGTATTTTAGAGGGAAATATGTATTTAAAGAGGAGTCTAAACCATAATCTTTATGCCAAATAGTTTACCTTATCAATCTATTGAAGTACGTTGAAACTAAAATAAAATTTAATAATTGCACATAACCGTAACAAGCACTCAATAGGATTTGAAAAATTATGCTTCATATTCAGTTCTTTTTATATATGTCTACCGAAAGATGACAGAGTGCTAATCAGTCTTGTTTATATTTTCTAAAAGAAAATTCTTTTTTCGTATAGGATTAGATGTAAAGAACCATGCTTCTGGTCACAGTACGCTTAGAACCAAAATACTGGAAAACCGAACATACCTTAGAAGATCATACTAGGAGTCGAAAATTATTATTCATGATTATAAATAATTTTCTCGACGGCTGGCTTTAGAAGAATATATGTAGTTTGAGGTAAGTGTTCAAGACACGGATTTTATGCTAAGTAATTTATAGGCTAAAATTATCAAGATATAAAGAAACAAAAAAAATCTGAAAGCTTTCAGATTTTACATTACGTCCAAAGGAACTTTTTTTATGTTTCCTGTGTTATCTTTATTTATTAAATATCATGTTTTTCCCACTTAAACCATAAAATTCAATTCAACAGCAATATCGCAGAATAATTTTAAAACGAGAATATCTTTAGAATTTCTGATACACAGTCTCGGGCGCTGAACATATTTTTTTTTTCCTGCAGTTTTGGTATTGCTCGCTTTGAAATCGTCGAGTTTCTTAATCAAAAATTTGTTAAAGTGTTACAAAAATCTAAAAGCTTGCGCTACAAAAGCTTTCAGATTTTACATTACGCCCAAGGGGAGTTTTTTTAACGTTTTCTGTGCTGCCTTTATTTATTACATATTATGTTCTTCGCACTTAAACCCCAAACAACAGCAATATCGCATGAGCATATCTTTAGAATTCCCGATACACAGTCTCACGCGCTGAAGATATTTTTTGTTGTTGTTGTTGTTTCGAACAGTATTGCCATTGCTTGCTTTGTAATCATTGAGTTTGTTAATCAAAAATTCGTTAAACTGTTACAGAATATGAAATCGATAATAAAACAAATTTCAAGTCCCAAATTCGGACTTTCGGATGTCCATATTCAGTGGAAGATTATATTATTCAAACTTTTACGGCTCTAAGTACCATGTTTTTATCACAATGCGAGAAATATGCATACATTTATGCAGATTCTTCATTATTTAATTTCTTTAAATATAAACACAGCGCTCTAATATTTGCTGGCAACAATTTGAAAAGATAACCGACATTTATTGTGAACCAACGCAAAATGCAACTTTTATAGTTTTTTTTTGGAGATAATCCTTTTTCTCGTCGGATCGGTTTTGGCAAGCACCGGATATACAGCATCAAACTTCCGCTCCAAGGAGCTTCTTTATACCGGAGTTTAAATGTATTAGGGAATACAGAGTTTTTCATTTTATAAACTAACTCAAAGCTATTTGTAACTCCATTCTATCAGCTGAAATGCCACAAAATATGCTAAGGGGCTAATGAAGGCATGGAAAATATTATCCCAGGGAAAAACGTAGTATCAAAAGTTGCTCAAGGAGAAAATATGACACTGTTCTAGTCTACACAATTCAAAATTTGCATGAAACGCTGGTAAAATATGAAAATGCAAGCGTGTGGTTATGCAAACGACGTCAGTAATTCAGTCTATAAAAAGCAGAGAAATTTTCTTGTGGGATTACTTTAAAATTCATGTTTTAGCTTGAGGGGATCCCGACTTTAGCATCCTAAAATAACAACGTATCACGTGGTGCGCTGTATCATGCTCTTACTTTTCTAGGCAATTAAAATTCTAATATTTAAGTTCATGATGTGTAATCACTAAAAAAGGTTTTTTTCTTACATTAAAAGTTTCAGATTGTAGTCTAGCATTAGAACGAAGAGTTTTGTCGAAAATTTTAAATTATTGAATAAATAAATTAAATTAAAAGTATAAAAAAAGAAAATCTGAAATGTTTCAGATTTTAAATTATTTCGAAAAGGGCTTTTTTTTAACATTTTGTGTGTTACTTTTATTTATTAAATATCATGTTCTTCGCACTTAAAGCATAAAATTCAGTTAAAGAACAATATCGCAAAATAATTTTAAACTGAGCATATCCTTAGAGTTTCCGATACACAGTCTCACGCACTGGAGATAAAAAATTTTTTCTGTACAACGTTGTCATGGATCGCTTTGAAATCCGCGAGTTTGTTAATCAAAAATTTGTTAAAGTTTTACAAAATATGAAATTGATAATAAAACAAATTTTAAATTTGGGCTTCCAGATGCTCATATTCACAGCAGGATTACATCATTCAAAATTCGATGGTTCTAGGTACCGTCGTTTTATCACATTGAGAGAAACATGCATACATTTATGCACATTCTTCGTTATTTAATTCCTTTTAATATGATACAGGACTGCAATATTTGATGGCAACAGGTTGAAAAGTGAACCGACATTTAATGTTTCCGACGCAAATTCGCAAAATGAAAACAATAGTCCTTCACGGACAAACTCCCTTTGAACTAAAAATACAATATTTCGTTTCAGTTTTCCTATCAACGTAATATCTATTTTGCTAGATTAAAAAGTAAATCCTTATTATTGTGGAGAGATTTATATTCATTTTTACTAACCAGTTAAATTTAAACTGTTGCTTTCTCTTCTAAAAGCTTTGATTCCTCTAATTGTCAATGTCAGAATACTTAAATTTGGTAGCGAGCATGAAGGCATGCAGATTCTACCTTTAGGAGGAAAGGTTTAAATAATGAGTCTACAGGAAAGTGAAAAGAGAGTGTGGGCAAGCATTGTACCTTTGTAGCGTGAGCTTCTGATTCTACATTTATTGCTGGTCAAAATGGCGTTACAGCTATTACTTTGTTGCCATGAGACTTGGGACGTGTGGTTTTGGGTAACAGGATTATCTGAGCCCTGGTAAAATAAATCTACTGTTTCTTAATATCTTTGAATTTTTAGTTTCGTTCTTGTTAAATAAAACTCAACAGTTACCACCCAAGCAAGGTGTAGTTCATTAGCGTCAAGTCAAGGCATTGTGAATTTTAAAGAGTTTTAATAAAGGCTTCTTTTAATCCTTCTGCTGCCTGGTTTCTGCCTTTACTTCAGCTGTCATTCTGAAAATTTAGTAACTAGACATTACAATTGAATAAAACTAAAACTAAAACTCATTTTATTTTATTTTCAAAGCTCCGGAGTTTATTTTATTGCCCCTCCACTTTCATTTCCTTTCTGAATGTAAATATTATAAATAGGAAAATTTTAAACTATTATTAAAGTATACAGCTATTTGAAAATTTTCAAAAGGAAGAAAAACAAAAAAGAAGCAAAAAATATAAGCACAGACATTGCAGTTTTTTTGTCACTTCAAATTTCGTAAACTCTATTAAATATTTATTTTGGATGCAGGTAATAGTGAATTACTTAGATCGTGGCAAAGCACTCGAAGGCTATAGTCTAAGAAGTGATGCTTTCGTGGAGGAGTTGTGGGGTTTTACTTATTTAATCCTGAAGTTCTAATTTAGAACCCCATGAACACTAACAAGCGAATAATCGCTTAAGTGTGTGAACAAAACACGTAAGACTTAATAAGGGTTCACAACCCTTTATTTTTCAGAACATTTGCAATCAGTTCCTACTTGGAACTTTACACAAAGCCTCAACTCGGGCTTGAACTTAAATAACAATGAATTTAAATTAAACTAAAATAGCTTAACTAAGCTATCTGAAAGGTATATCCGAAGCTATCAGAGATCTAACTAGTTGGCCCCTAAGTATTAATTAAGTCGGCGAAGCCAAGCAAGGCCTAAGGTATGGCCGAGCGTAGCAATAGCTAAGAGAGACGTAGCCAAAAGGCAAACGCGCGCTAGTCAGGGAATCAGACTCTCTCTCTCGAAGTCGGTGAAGTCACGACTTAAATAGTACTCTTTCTCATTTGCATTTACTGCGTTTATGAATTGATATTCTGGCAGGAAATTAAATTGATTAATTAAGCTGAAATTAGAATAAGATAGGAAAGAAACAAAACTTAAAATAACTGTTAATAAACTTAGGATAAACCTTACAAGAGTTTTTATGGGAAACTGTCTCGTATCGGCGTAGTATCGAGAGAAGCATGAAAACTCACATGCAGTGAGCCTGTTCGCTAGGACTCGAACCCGGTTCTATGTTGAATTCGGGTTATCTGAACATGCCAAGGCACACTAGAGTTATCTGCTTAAGAGAGGGATGCCTTCGTGGAGGAATTTTTAAAAGAAGCAGGCTCGTGTCCGTATAGTAAGAACCAAGAAAGCAAGACATGCAAACAGCCTATTCGCCTGGGATTGAACATAGGTCGAACTCCTGGTACTCAGTGGATTTAACCACTAGTTAAAAATTTGATATTCGCAGTTCAAGTGAAATAAATAAGTAACAGTTCAGATAAATTACCCTTTTAAATGATTCACTTTCTTACGTTGATGAGCAATATACTTTTATATAATCAAAAGAAGAAAAATGATATCATATATCAAGTGATAGCAATATGATGTCCTGTTTCTGAGTTATTTTTTTGTAACGGACGAGATATTGCTGCTAATTAAAACAGCAAGACACCTTTAAATGGGCTAATAACTAATTCAGAACTTTTATCGTAAAAGCAGCAAAATTGCTTTTTAATTTTTTAAGAAGTAACTGATGCGTAAATTAAACTTTATGAGAAATAAAGAAGGTCGTACTTTTCTCACGCATAATTCCAGATTTAAAGAACGAAATTGAATGAAAAGAGTCTAAAATTTCTTTAAGTATGAGCTTATTTCGAAACGAAATGTCCGACTTTATTAAACTTTCGACACGACTAGGCAAATATTAGGAAGAAATGGAAAATCATTTATTTTTCATCTATCTCGGTGTAAAATGTTCTTTACTCGATGAAGTAGTTCTTGACTCGATGAAGGAAATGAAGCTTTACTTTTCTTGTTTGATTACATCATTAAATATCAAAATTAGCGTCCTTTACTGTTTCGGTTTTCACAGAAGATGTATTTCCTGTAAGAAACGGAATAAACTCTCTTCAGAATGCTATACTCCAATATCAGATTTATCTCTAATATCAAATAATAAATAAGAGGTGTGTTCCTCAAACTGTGAAAACATATGGCATACAGAGCCACCATATTTTATACACACATAGTCCTTCACCCGAACCAGTGCCCGTTATTACCCGAACCAGTGCCCGTTTTATTCATACCCTATTTGGTGCCAATTTAGTAAACTTTCGATGAAACTTTAAGCGATTCGGGAGCCTTGCATTGCCACTCCTCTAAGCGTAAAATATTTATTCTTCAAATTTAATCGTAAAACTCAATCATGTAAAAGAAGTGTGTTGCCACTATTCAAAAAGGCAATATATTTGTCTTTTGAATTTAATCGCATTGTGCAGAAACGACGGCAGCTAAAACCACCAGATTTTGAACTCGCGATAGTCTTCCTCACAAGCATGCGCACTTCCAACAAATTTGGAATTTCGTATTTGTTTTCCATGTACTTTGTATTTTCTGAGAATTTTCAGAAATTTCGATCAAAAACTCAGCGATATAAAAGCATTGGTTAGTATCTACGTTATACGTGGGGAAAACCATGAAAACGGGGACAGCTGAAAACATCGCGGGCGAAAACGTCGTGGTAGAAAACATCGTGGAAGAAAAAGCAAAGAGAAAACATCGTCGTCGAAAACATCGTGGTAAAAAATAAAGCACCTAAAAATCTTCGCATGACGATAACATCGCGCAGATGAGTTTTCAGGTTCTAAAATCTGTAATTGAATATTCGCATAATGATTTGGGAGCGCAAGAAGGAGAGAAGGATATTTCTACTTTTGTATTTCATATTTTTGAATGAACTGACAGAATTTTGCTGAAAAGTAGTAAAAAGGAAACTTTAAAAATTGAAAATGAGTGGGAAATTAATGCAATTTCTAGCACTTAATAGAATTTTAAATTTACATAGTTAATTAAGAAATATCATTAATAAACTAATCATTTTTTTATAAATTTTTACTGATAATTTTTCATGAAATATACAGTCTAAAAATGTTTAGCAAAAGGAAGATAAATAATTGAGGTTAATTAACTATGTAAATTAAAAATTCCATTAAGTTGCATTAACTTTATACTCATTTTCAATTTTTAAATGCTTAGATTTTCTTCTTACTTTTTCAGCAAAAATCTATTAGTCCATTCAAATAAATGAAATGCAGAAGTAAAAATACCCCTGTTTCCTTCTTGCGCTCCCAAATCAGTATGCGAATATGCAGTTACAACTTTTTAAACCTGAAAACTCATTGTGTGCGACGTTATCGTCATATGATGATTTGTAAGTACGTTATTTTTTACCACGATATTTTCGACGACGACGTTTTTAAACTGCGAAGTTTTTGAACCGCTTTATCTTCGACCACGATATTTTGTACCACAATGTTTTAGAACTGCGATGTTTTCTCTTCGCTTTCTTTTCTCCCACAATGTTTTGTCCCACGACGTTTTCGAATTGCGTTGTTTTCTCCCAAGATTGCAATTCGCAGCAAATGAGAAAAATTTCGTGACTGTGCAGTATTCAACATTACATTTGTTATCGAGATTGCATAGCAAACGAAGCATCGTTAGTGTTTTGTTGAGTCCCAAGAGTAAGTACAAATTTTACCAATCCGCAGAAACAGCAACAAAATACACTCACTTCCAAAAGTTAAGCACGAAGATGTAAAATGTAAAAAAATCAACAAACACTACTTTGATTAACACAAATTTCGGCAGGAAAGTAGTATATATTTATGCATAAAACAAAATCAATAAACATATACAGAAATGAAAGCAATATTAAATATTTGTAAGTTATCAGATAATGGCATACTGGAGACCTGAACAGAATTATGTATAAAGTGAAAATACACAGCATAAAATGAAAAAAAGGACATTAATAGGGTATGTGATCCCCCTCAACTGCATACAAAGTTTACACCTTGTGACCATGCTTTCAATTAGGTGGTCAACCACCGCAGAATTAAGCAATCGCCATTCTTCTTGTAGAGCAGTTTCCAGCTCAATAAGAATGGCTGGAGGTGGGAAACGTGAAGGTAGAGCACGGCCGAGAGCATCCCAAAGATTTTCACTGGGATCAAGGTCGAACGAATATGCTGGCCACGCCATACGCGCAATCCCTTCACTCTCCAGGTAGTCAAGGACGATGTCAGCTCTATGGGGACGTGCGTTATCGTCCATTAAAACAAAAGTAGGGCCAACTGCTGCAGCGTACAACCTCAGAGTGGGTTCTAGGACTTCATTTCGATACCGGACAGCCGTCAAAGAACCCCGTTTAAAGATGTGCAGGTCGATGCGTTATCCTAATGAAATCCCTGCCCACACCATAATGCTTCCGCCTTGGAATGCGTGATCATCGGTGATGTTTTGGGACTGATTGAGTGTTCGTTGTTTACGCCATATCCTTATACGTTTGTCATCTGGCTCCAGAGCAAATCTTGATTCATCAGTAAACATGACATTGCCCCAGTCAGACGCATTCCAATTGACATGTTCCCTGCACCATTGTAATCGCGCCACTCTTGATTGGACGAATAGAGAAACACAAACTCCAGGTACCCGGGCATACAGTCCACTCATATGTAATCTTCGGCGTACAGTAGCTGCAGATATCGCTTTACCAATGGACGCTGTAAGCATAGATGTCACACGTATGCAGGTCGCTCTGCGATTCCGCTTGACTACAATAGCAATATGTCGATCTTCCGCGGTGGTTGTAACCTTTGGGCGACCGGCTACGGGCCTTCAGACAACTGTCTGTGTGGTTTGGAATTGTTTCCATAAACGTGAAATTACAGAAAGATGAACGCCGAAGAAAAGAGCAACATCTGTGATCGACTGTCCTGCTTCAATGCGCCCTACAGCACGCCAGCGCTCAGAATCTTCCATTCGTCTTCTGGAAGTCATAGAAAATTGAAAACAAAAAGTCTTGAAAACAAATTGTACGAAAGTTTTAAACACCTTCTCTCAGCACTTACAATCAACTTCTGTAACCCTTCATAAAGCTGGTTTCTTATAAGACTGCCTTTTTTGCATATTTCTTGACATGAAAGCGCGATTGGCTGTTACCTAACATATTTGCATACTTCCATCTACCTCTGCAGCGAATTGCATCCTCTTTAATTCTGATTGGCTTCCGGGAATTAGCATTTTCCTCTCCGTGCTTAACTTTTAGAAGTGAATGTACATGACTCAGGAACAAGGCAATAAATATCACAATCAGTATAATCAAATAATATGCATCTACGAAAGTGCATTATTCAAATGTATTGCTAAAACTCCAAGGCGAGAAAATACAGAGCACGCAAGCAAGAGCTGGAGAAGTATTCAATAGAAGTATGACCCGAAAAACATTTTTATTAAACACCGAGGTTAAGTTTTTGGCTATCTTCTTAAGAGGAAGGATGCCGTCGTTTAGAATTTTCTAAACGAAACTGGATAGTAATAATCTATACCAGCGACTCTCAACTGATGGTACCGTACTACTGGTGGTACGCAAAGAAACAAAATATTTTTAAGTATTAAATTCAAATTCCTCGTGAAGAAAAAGAACAATTGAAAGAAATTTTTTGTGATTAAACTCTATCCGAAGATTTCAAAAATAACACACTTGTTAACTTTAGACTGAACTGAAAAGAAAACTGAATTTAAAGGCATTTCAAATAAAACTATTAAATATTTGTTCCCTTTTTACACAGCCTATTTGTGTGAACAAGGATTGTCTTCCAAGTTATATTTAAAAAAAAAAAGAATACAGAACAAAATTAAAAATGGATCGTAATTTAGGGTTAAAGCTAAGTAAAATATGACCAGACATAAAAATATAAAAGAAGAAAAAGAACTTGATTAAGTATGATAACTTGAATTTTGATAATTGAAATGGTATCTAATTTTTCATCCAATATCTTTTATATGTGCGTATTTAATACAACTAGCAAACAGGTTGTGCAAATGGCAAAATACACTTTTTTTTATATTTCTATTGAGAAATTAAAAAATAATCAAGTAAAATGTAGTGGTGGTACTAAAGTTTTTCAGTTTTTGTTTAGATGGTTCGCGTTAGTCGAAAGGTTGACCCGTTGATGTACACTATTAAAATCTGTACGCGTCTATCTGTCTGTTTGTGACACCATCTCCTCCAAAACTGCGGGGAATTCAGTTTCGAAAGAGGTACCTCCCGGAATCAAAAGATTCTTGCGAAGCCATTTCGACCATTTTCATCTTCGTATGACTTTAATCGGTCGAGATATTAATTTAAGACTCTGAAAACACTAATTTTCGCACTCATTTTTTCGAATGGGAAAAGTCTCGCGTGCTTGGAGATGAAATAAAAATCTGCTTCATTTCGAATAGTGTTGCCACTGCTACTTTCAAATCGTAGGGTTCGTTAGTAAGAAATTTACAAGTTTTACAAAATATGAAACAAAAATAGCATTGCTAATCATTAAATATATTATTATTATTATTATATAAGGTCATATCCTGACGTTGAAGAAAGAACACCTTTGCATATGACGTCATTGTATGTAGAAAATGTTTCTTTAATGTCCGCATTTTAAATAAATAGCTCCTGTTAGGAGGTTTTTTTTCTTTCAGGTTACGATAATTGACACAGTATTTTATTGCCATGTTAATTCTTTTATTGATATTTTATATTACATCAAATTAAAATCATGACGTCATACGTACAGGTATTAAACAGAAGTGTCAAAAGTTTTTGTTTCCTGGTTTGGCAACAAAAAAAATTATTTACGAATTGTTTGTTGCTTGGAGAGAATAATCTGATTTCATTCATACTGGAATGTTTTTATACATTTTCTTTTCAAGTATACATGGAACTTAAAAATTTTGCTTTGACACAGCCAGCTAGTGTTACATATTTATTGAGCCCAAAACCCTAAATCTATGGTTATAATGGCTGTTATATAATTCAAAAAAAGTTTCAAAGAGTTTATATATATTCTTGAAATAGTTTTTATCTCACCCGGGAGCTTACACATTGAACGTTATTTTCAAAGCTCGAAGTGGAACGAATTAGCGAATCCGTACTTTTTTCACTGCATAAGGTGAAAATTGCCATGGGGATCAGATTTGCTATAAGACTTAAAATGGCTAAATGTGATTTAATCCCTTAAGTTACAAGTTGTTAATCCCTTAAGTTGGTCTTTCATTCGAGGCAAAACTGATCGTCATGGGCATGCCTCGTGGTACAATAATCGGGCCAAATGTAAATATCAGGGGCTTGGCCTATGGTACAACGATCAAGCCAAGCGTAAATATCATGGGCATGGCTGTGATACAATGATCGAGCCAAATATAAATGTCACGGGCATGGCCCATGGTACAATGATCGAGCGAAATGTAAATATCGAGGGCGTAGCTGTGGTACAATGATCAAGCGAAATGTAAATATCGCAGGGGCGTGGCTGTGGTACAATGATCGAGCCAAATGCAAATACCGCAGTCATGGCCCGTGGTTCAAAGATAGAGTCAAATGCAAATATCATGGGCATGGCGAGTAGTACAATGATCGAGCCAAATGTAAACATCACGGGCATGGGCAGTGGCGCGACGGCCGCGGTTTGTAATTTGCCCCACTACGAATATCACACACGAGGCTCGTGATAGATTCTTATTACCTTTTTACATCACAATTTTAATATGATATTCTTGGTAACGTTCGCACTTTGAAATATGTTTTCTTAAATCTTACAGAAGTATCCCCACAAGATGTATTCAAAAAGATTTTGTGATGAGAATAATGAAAGTTGTGTTGATACTTCTGCTACCGAAAGGGTCATTATACGTTTTGTACAAAACAGTAATGCAAGCCATTAGTTATTGATGATACCTCTGACGAAGGTCAATTACCAGAACCTTGTATTTTGGAAAGAAATACGAAATAGTACAAAAATCTTGAACTACATGAGGACTCTTGGCATAAAAGAGGCAGCGTTACGTCAGTTAGAAGGAAATAAAAGAGAATTAGGCATATATAATATAATATTTGATAACATGTTTTGGGAGAATATTGCAACCGAGACTAATCGATACTTGCGTCAAATACGAACCAATCCAAACAGAATAGGAATAATCGACACTTGGTTTCCTGCGGATTATAATGAAATTAAAAGATATTTTGCGTTATCCATAATAAAGGATCAGGTAAGAAAAGCAGGAATTCAAATGAATTGATCGTATTTGGCTGGTATAGAATCGCTTAAAAGCAACGCCTCTAAAACAATATCTGCAAATTACAAGATGTTTGCATTTCGCAAATACTAATCTGGTTGCCAATAGAGACAAACTGAGCAAAATAAAACCTGTGACCAATTTTATGAATTAAAAATTTGAAGACGTGTATACAATGAAAAGGACATTACTAACGACGAATCGCTCATGAAATTTAAGGACACATATCTTGCATTAAATTCAATCCATCAAAAAGGGCAAGATTAGGTATTAAATGATACAAATTATGACAGTCAGATTCAGGTTATTGCTATGACTTTAAAATAGTATATGCAGGCCATGATAAAATCAATTGGGATGATAGCGCTTCTGAAAGTGCTTCTGAAAGAGCTATCACTGTCAGTGTTGCACAAAGGTCACACTTCATGCATGTATGTATTGGTACTCGTCGCAAAAATTATTTATGACACTATCGTTCAATCATAAAACAAATGACATTGGCAAAACACGTGAGAATAGAAAGAATATGCCAAAAGATTTGTCTAAAGCAGCGCTTCCCAACCTTTTGACTAACGTGAACCATCTAAACACAAATTGAAAAACTTTAGTACCACCAGTACATTTTGCAGTGATTATTTTTTAGTTTCTAAACAGAAATATTAAAAAATATATATTTTGCCATTTGCACAATCTCTTGGCTATTTGTATTAAATATGCTCACATAAAAATTTTTAGGTTAAAAATTGGTTACCATTTTAATTATCAATATTTAAGTTATAATATTTTAATTCTAAAATTTATTGTGAAATTTGTGCCTGTTTAAAACAGATCAATTTCATTATGTCTGGTCATATTTCACTTAGCATTAACCGCAAATTACACTCCACTTTTAATTTTGCTCTGTATTTTTTTTTTCCAAATATAGCATGGAAGACAATCCTTGCTCACACAAGTAGATTGTGGGAAAAGAGAATATTTTAACAGATTTGTTTAAAATGCTTATAAACTCTTTTTTTTTTCAGTTCAGCCTAAAGTTAACAACTGTGTTATTTTTGAAATCTTCCGTTAGATTTCAATCACAGATAATTTCTATCAATTGTCCTTTTCTTTCACGAGATTTTTTAATTGAATAGTTAAAAATATTGTTTCTTTGTGTAACATATATTTTTCTCTTGCGTATCCCCACTGGTACGCGTACCACCGGTTGAGAATCGTTGGTCTAAAGTAAAATTAAAAAGGGATGATACACAATGAGAAGCTTCAATCGAATACTCGCTAAAAAATGGAAAAATAAGGGAGATGTTCGTATTCTGACGACAAAACAAGAAACTACACAAGGATCCAGTCGTACTTCGAAACCAAATCGCGTTATCGAGTGCAACAAGGGAATGATTGGAATTGAGCTACAAGACCAAATACTAGCATGCTTTCCAATTATGATAAAATGTATGAAAGACTATCGAAAATTTTTCTTTTATTTGTTCGATATTGGTCCTTTCAATTCGTACATTTTATTCAACAAAATAAATAACGGGGGAGAACGTTGATTGTTGGGTCGAGATAGCCGAATCATGACTGAAGAATATGGCAAAAGCAGGTTGTAAAGGACGAGGACAATCATCGTACGGAGATATACGAGAGAGAGTGCACGCAAAACATTGGGCTCATTTATCTAAGCATATTGACCCAACAGCATCCAAATTAAGGCCATCAAGAGCTTGTAAAGTTTGCACGAACAATAAAAAACGTAGTGAAACAACGTGTGGGGGGGGGGCACGCAAGAGGTGCAAAGTTTCATTACATGTACCAGCATGTTTCAAACAATATCACACCATTGAAGATTATTAATTTTTCATTATTGTTTTTTTATGAATGCTAATTACGTGAATTGCTAATTTATTCAGGAACCAGCTGATACCCGCCCGCTTTGCTGAGCACACTATATATAAAAAGAAGAAAGTCTGTTTGTTTGTTCGCTAGTAACTCAGTCACTACTATAGCTATCGTCACCAAACCTTCTACAATTCTTTTCTGGGTTCTCGGAAAGGTCGACGTCCCCTTTTACCTAAAAAAATTAGCTAAAATCAGAGACATTAATTAAAAACTCGGAAAAGCGATCATTTTCGTTCTCATTTTTCCGAGTGGCAATAGTCTCGCAAGCTGGAGATAAAAATCTGCTTTAGTTCGAAAGTAATTGCCTCTGCTTGCTTTCAAATCGCAGAGCTTGCTAATAAAAATTCTGAGTTTTATGATGAAATAAAAATAGCATTGCCAAACATTAAAAACACTATTCCCGATTCCAAAAATTCTCGGGAAGCCATTTCGACTATTTCCATCTTCGCACGACTTTAATTAGCCGAGATATTAATTAAAAACTCGGAAAAACGATACTTTTTGCCCTCAGTTTTCCGAGTGGCAACAATCTCGCAAGCTGGAGATGAAAATCTGCTTTATTTTGAAAGTTGTTGCCACTGGTCGTTTTCAAATCTTAGTAGCAACAATCTTGCGCATTTGAGATAAAAATGCTTTATTTTGAAAAATGTTGGTACTGCTCGCTTGTTATGGTTGCACAACAAAGATCCCTTTTGGACAGGATTTACACAAAATCCTTTCGTAGTGCACGTTTACATCGTGGAATGAGTAACTATGCAAACTTTTAAGGCAATCGGGTGTATAGTTTCGGAGAACTCGTGATGAGTCAGTGGTATTTCGCTTATATATATATAGAGAGAGAGATTGCAGATAAATGTATTTATTTATGTTATGTTTTAGTGATTGATAATAAATCTTTTGTCGTATCTCTGTCAAAATTACTACATCAGATTGTAATTACATATAAAATATTCAACAAAATTAAACCAGTTGCATCCTACGCATGTATTTGCGCAAACCGTGGAATGGCTCCAAGGCTGGGCGATCTGGTTTACGTTTTGGACCCAGGCTGTTGAAACGTAAATCGTAGGTTAAAGGATTAAAAGCCTGGTACAATCTAATGATATAGAGACATCAGGTATTTTTTGAAAGCAGGAGAGATGAAAAACGAGCAATCCCCTCGCCGGGACTCGAAACACGGACCTCTCGAATTTCTACAGCAAGAAGGCATGCTAAAGAGGCGGGAGAAATACCTTATAAGCTTTAGATACATTGGTACATGTTTTAGTAGAAACATAATAATTTGGTCTTTAAATACGTTTTTCTCAATATTGAATTCTACGCATAGGTTCTTTACTTCAGAAATATTAGCTCAAAGTACTACTATCCCATTTTTATTAAATTCTGTTCGCTTTGCTTTTCTAGCGTGGGTACCAATAGAAATTTGATCTGGGAAGTACTGGTTTAATAATGGCTTACTTTTACAAGCCGCTATGGGAAGCATGGTAAACATGTTCGAAAATCTTGCAATTATTCTTTGATTTATCGCTTGAAAAAGTTCGTTCATTGCTGTGATGTTGTAAATTTCTCTCAGTATCTGAATTCACCTGATTGAATTGTAGTTTTTGCGTACTGCTGGAATATTGTGCAATGTTCTTTTCGTTTATTTGCTCGTTTGTTACTTTCACGATAACAGGTTTAGAGTTTATTTTACTTGCAACTCTATTTGTGGTACGTATTTTGTATATTAAGTGCTTATTTATTCAACAGAATTGTAGATCTTTCAACTCTCACTTCAATAACATGTAGGGTTTCTGTTGTAACAGGAATCTTAAGTCCTGTAGACACTAATAGACAAACAGTGCATTACCACTACGTCTTAAACCACTCACAAAATACAGAAGAAGGTTTAAACAAACTTTCCATGTTGTATTAATATCGCAAAACTGGCACATCTTGTGCTACGAACGAAATTTCCACACCTTCTGGATCTTTAAATTAGCAAAACATGCAGTTCAAATTAAATACTGATAACAGTCTAATACTACATATTAAATAGACCAAAATCAAGCTAACTTGGTATTTTACCGGGACGTATTTAAAATATCGGCTAACGAGAGTGCTAAAGCTCGAATATCACCTATATATAATATAGCAAGAGGAGATTTCCAGAAGCTCCAGTCTAAAGAACCCAAACCGTCAACTTAACTAAATTTTCATTTTAGTAAGGAATTCGAAAAGGATAAGGCATTTCTCCCACCTTCTTCGCATGCCTTCGTGGTGTAGTGGTCAGCAGGCTTGGCGCGTATTCCAGAGGTGCGTGGTTCGAGTCCCGGCGAAGGAGTTGCTCATTTTCATGTCTCCTGCTTAGAAATAAATCCTAATGTTTCTACAAAGCTATAGTAATGAATTAAATTATAAAAATTCGTTAATTAACATAAGATACTTCACAAGAGTTTAAACTCTCAAGTAGAGCTCAAAAAAGCTCTCTCTCTTGTAGCAGTTTCTAAAAATACTGATATATTTTCCCTATTTTTTCACACTTCATTAAAAATTACTTAAAATAATAATGATTTACTTCAAATGTTAATAATATATCATTAATCTTGTTGAAACAACGCTAATAATGCAACTAAAGCGTTTGCACATTGTATTTTTTTAAACAAAATGGAGCTCCGAACGTGTATTTAACCTTTAAGCAGTTAATTATTCAATAATTGCAGGCTTACAGAGCAAAATTTTATCTCACAGAGCTGATACATCGTTCCCAGGATAATGCATTTCTGCGATTAAGTGCCAGTTCTATGTTAATCAGAACCTTAAACAAAATGTAATAACTAACTCGAATTACAATGCTTCGGAGAATCGTTTATGAAATCCTTAAGATATTTACTTCATCTTATCTAATTTAATCCTCCACAAAGAAACAGCAAGAGAAGAATATGCACATTGGATCCGTTCTATATAATAGTTGTACACGAAACTAATCATGTTAATTATCTCAGGAAATTCTTTCTATACAATTCTAATTTAATAAACGCTTATTTGTGAACATGGATCATTCTGAAGAGAATTGTATCTTTCCAGATTACGCTGAAAGAGTTATAACGTCGTTAATTGATGTACAACAAGTTAAATATTGAAGCTTTTAACGGGAAAGGTGACAGCTACCAATGATAAAAGCGATCCCCCCCCCAAAAAAAAATTCTGATTGTATATACGAGTTCCTTTTATAGCGTATTAAATTATAAACATTTTTTCCTGTACGTTTAAAGCTATTTCTCCGAATTGTTCTATCTTAATTAACAGATTACAAGTGTAAAACTTTCCCAAATACAAGTACAGGAAACGAAAGACCGCGTTAGAAGTTCGATTTTATTATTTAACTAACATTACTTTTTTAATTTGATACTGCCAGTTCAATTTAATATTTTGTTAGTACGTACAGACTTCACGCAAAAAATACTCAAATGGATTCGGGAAACGATCAAAATTAATATTTTGTTATTTGTCCATTTTTTTTTTTAATTTGGCATTGCCAAAGAATGAATATTTTCGTCATTTAAAAAACTTCTGTAATTAGAAATATAACGAGTACAGCTAACGATTGAGAAAAAGAGAGCCAGATAATTACTTTTAAGACGGGTGAGGAGGTGGGTCTACATATATATATATATATATATACCCTTCTTATATGCACTGGTTATCATAAATTAAGGAAAAGTCACAAAAATATAGATAACTCCCTCAAAAAAAGCCAAACCGTGTACAATTTGAATATGTTTCCAAGTAAGAGTAGTGAGTAAAACTGCAATATGCAAATTACTGCTGCTGCACTCGGAATACGTCATCTGCGAGGAGCATAAAAGTCCATGTTTGAGAGCAAGCCCACATTTTCGCTGTGATAGTGACATCAGAATCTGAGACAGCCAATTCGTAACAATGTCCTACAGGCATCATTTGCCTGCAGAACTAAGATGGAGAGCCATTGGGAGACTAGAGGCAGGACAAAGTCAAACAGAAGTGGCTAGGTGGCTAAATGGGAATTCTTCTGTGGTTCATAGACTTTGGAGGCAATTTCAAACCACAGATTCAGAATTTAGCAGGTTCAGCCAAGAACGGCCAACTGCTACGACGAGCATCGATGACCGATATTTGACATTATGTGCACGCAGGAATAGAACTGCTACTCCGACTCTTCTCAGATCCTCTCCTGCTGCAGCCACCGGAAGGTTGGTGTCAACGTCAACTGTGCGTAGAAGGCTTCACGAAGGTGGTCCGTATGCGAGGTGACCAGCCATTTGCATGCCGCTCCCGTCACGCCATAGGAGAGACCGTTTGCAGTGGGCACGACAACATGTCCACTAGAAGCCTGATCAATGGAGGGCTGTTCTCTTTACGGATGAGTACAGATCCAGTGCTTTCCTGGACGAAAACGCAAGACCACACAGGGCTCGAATCGTAGATGATTATCTTCAACAGGAAACAATTATGAGCATGGAGTGGCCAGCTCAATCCCCGACTTGAATCCTATCGAATACGTTTGGGATGCTTTAGGGAGACGTCTAGCTGCTCTCAATCTGCCCCCTTTAGACCCTTGCCGCGCTTACAACTGCTTTGCAAGAGCAACGGTTCTCGCTTCCTATGGAACTGATAGACCGCATAATTGAAAGCATCACACATCTCTGTATCTGTTGTATTGCTTCTAGAGGCGATCATATTCTATATTGAAGGTACTTTTCCTATAGCAAATTGACACCTTCGATTTGTTCATTTTATAGATGTGCTAATTTGTATACTACCATAATTGTCTAGTAATTTCTTTTTATGCTATTTGATACCTTAGTACGTGTTGTATATTGTAGGTAAGTTTCATAAAATTCTACATGTAACATTTCCAGTAATCGTGATATATATATTTTTTTATTACATATATATATATATATATACATAAGTCACGTTTTAATGCGTAGATGAATTAATTTTGTACCTTTATCAGCTTGTGGCTGTAGGCAGGGCTGAGTGGAGAGGCATGATGATGAGGCATTTAACACAATTGAGCTTGAAGTATCACAATCTTTGTTTTTAAGCATTTCAAAAGGCATAGCAGCAAAGCGTCAGGTCAGGAGAAAAGCTTAAGCGAAAGTGGCCCTGCAATTCAAAGGAAGAAGGGAGGGAGTCGGAAGTTTCAGTTGGAGTTTAAAAAGTTTTGGTTTACAATTATTTTGATTGGACAAGAGGTGTCTGCATTAAGGGTTACGTAACATGGAAGATTCTCGAATTTCGAAGACCAGATGAATTTAGTCGGAGTCCATCAAATCTAGAATAGTTAATTTTGAGATCGTCAATTATTCTTAAAGCACCTATCGTATTTCGTTATATCTTACACACACATATATAATATATATATATATATATATACACTCATGTCCATAAATTAAGGATAATGCAAAATCAGGCAAAGGAACAGTTAGAAGCAAAACAAATTTGACTTATCCGTAAAGCTTATTTATTAAACCAAAGGTAAAGAGCAAAAAAAAGATGCTATATGTTTGATATTATTAAAAAAATTAGCCATTTTTTCGCCCTGGAGCAAATTACAAAAAAGACCTATTTACAAAAAACCAGTATTACATGGTTGGTATGATTGTTAATACATTTTATGTCTCCCAGACGATGCGATACAGTCCGTACAACGCCTAGGTATGGTGAGTATCAAATAATCGATCTGATCTTGCGGGATATTACACCACTCAAAAAGCAATGCTCTCCGAAGTTCCGGTAGACATGTAGGAGGAGGTTGACGGGATGCAACTCATCGGCCAAGCATGTCCCACACGTGCCCTACTGGATTCAAGTCCAATGAGAATGCTGGCCAGTCCATACGGGTGATATCCTCCGATTGAATGCATTCGCTTACGACGTTTGCACGGTGAGGACGGGCGTTGTCATCCATAAACACGAATTGTGCGCCCATAGAGCCCCGAAACAAACGTGCATGTTGTTCCAGAATGACGTCCCGATAGATTTGGCTTGTCATGGTTCCAATTTGAACATGCAGGTCAGTTCTGGAACCCAGAATAATTCCACCCCAAACGAGCACTCCTGCACCACCGTAATGGTGTCGTTCAATGTGTGTTCAACAGTGTCGTTTTCTTGGTGGTAACGGGTATCTGGAGCTCTCCATATGAACGTCCGGCGAGAATCAGACTGCAAGCTAAACCTGGACTCGTTGGAAAACATCACACAAGCCCACTGTTGCGGTGTCCACAATGCATGCTCTGTACTCCAGGCTAACCGCAGGCGACAGTGAGTTGCAGTAAGTCGAACGCATCTGACGGGTCTACGAGCATATAGACCTATCTGCCCTAAGCGTCTGTACACGGTCTGCCTCGAAATTGTCGTACCAGTGGCCGAAGAGAGCCGACGAGACAGGTCTGAGGCTGTGCTCCGCCTGTTTCTTTTGGCGGTAACTGCCAAATACCGGTCTTCATTCGGCGTTGTAACTCTGGGGCGACTTGAGCTATAACGTCTACTCACGTTTCCATCATCTTGGAATCGTTGCCGAAGCCTGGAGATGACACTCTGGGTAATTCCAAGTTCGTCTGTTACTTCCAGTTGGGTACGCCCACATTCCAGACGGCCGATAATTCTGCCACGTAAAAAATCATCCAAATGGGTCCTTTGTGTCATAAGTATTTGTTTATTGCACTGACATGTTTATAAAGCACCTGTGAACAATTTTACTCCTTTGCCTGTATTCCTTATATATCACTTTCGTCAGTGTGACGTACCATCGGTGTCGTCTGGTTACTTCCTGAAATTTGCATATGATTCTTTACAATGTGTGTAGTGATTTTACAGCTGATATATTTATTTTAGAGTTCGATTTCCGCGTGACTCCGAATTATCCTTAATTTATGGACATGAGTATATATATATGTGCCTATCACTAAGCCCATATATATATATAGTTAGGCTTAGTGAATCTTAACAACGTTTAAATTATTCATGATTCTACAAGTATTGCATCGTTGCTACCTTGTTGTTACGCCTGTAAGCCTTTTGGCCATTTCGGATTATCGTCAAACTTGTTAGGTTTCTGAGAGTCAATTCTTTAGGTGTAAATAAACGTGCTAATCCAGCACTATTCTATTTTGAATTCGACTTCAAACATATTCTATATTAATAACATATTCTACATAAGTTTCCACCGCAAGTTGACGGTGTTTTGTAACGCACGAAGATCGTGCCTTTCTGTTAAACTTTGATTTAATAAAGGGTTACTTTTCACCCTTCTTCTGTGCTGGTATTTATTCACGCCTGTGCGAGAATTCGCCAGATTCGTTGTAGGATCTAGAAGTATTTTATGGGGAGTAAAAGAAACAGATCTTATAAGCTCACCTATCCGGGTATACACCGAGTGGGTATGCACGTTTGGTGCGGCCGATTTCATGCAAAAAGAGAAGTGCACGTACAAAATTTCAACGTTTTGAGGCTATTCGCTTTTGAGTTATGCGAGATGCATGCACTAACGAGCCAAAACATTACGACCATCCCCACATTTTTTAATGAACCCGTGTGGATGACGTGGAGGGCACATGATTATGGGGGAATGATATTTAACTCTTGCTTGGCAAGGTAAGGAATCACTGGCCAGTTTCAAAGGGTTAAGAAAGGACTTCTTCATCATTCGACCTGCTTCTGGACTTTAATTTCTACTCCTTCACCAGATTTCAAAGGGCTAATGTGATGAACTTTCCATCTTTTTCTTCCCTCTCCCTGCTCTCTCCATGGGATTCACTCAAGAACTTTCATCACCATGCCCAAACTGGACTTCTTTCAGGTTTACAGGGGAGTAATGCAAAAGCAGTAGAACCCCTACGTAACTACTTCTGTATCAAAGTATCAACTAAGGAATCAAACTGGATGGATATCGACCCATTAGCCTGGGCTAGGGAAGGTTTGTGAATGTATACTTTTAAACAGGATAAAGCCCTATATCAACCTGCTCTCTTCAGAGTAGTTTTGTTTCCGTGCATATTGATCAACTACTAAATAGCTCCTCAGAATTTCAGAATTTACTATTGTAGCCCTGCACTAGTAAATACTTTCCTCATGACGAAAGTTTTCGATTGCATCTGGCATGAGGGGCTTATTGCTAAACTAATCAACCTGGACTTCTCCAAGTAAATCATTCTTCTAATTCTATCCCTCCTGACCAACCACACGTTCCGTATTGCTTTGGGAAACGCACTCCCTACAGAAAAAACTAAGGAAACTGGCGTCCTGCAAGCTCCCCGAGCATTTGTTGTACCTTTTCTGCGTTTCTGATTTCTCTACTATGAAAGAAAACACCAATTCGATGCTCGCATGCTATGCAGATGACACCTCGTTAGGAGTGAATCTGCAGATGGGAACCATAGAGTGAAAAACTTCAGGACAATATCCCATTGGTCGAGAAATGGTGCAGATCCTGGAAAGTGTGCAATTCCCAACTACTCATTAATAGACCTAAGAAACGCAATACCCAGCTCAAGAGAAATCTAATCCTGTTTAATGAAGCAAATCCTATTGTTGGTGAAACACGATACTCAGCTGTCATACTCAATAGAACATTTATATGGACTTCTCACATCCTGCACGTAAGAAATACAGCGTTAGGAATCATGAAATATTTTCTCCTTAAGAGGAAAATTCTGTAAACTGGACTTGGGGGAAAAAGAAATTAATCTGCCGCTGTACTATTTGGCTAATCATGACGTACGCCTCGCTTGCCTGTGCAGCCACTACGGATATTGATATCCAGAAGCTTCAAATTGCACACATTTTTTTAAGAAAAATTACACACGCTTCTGCTAAGTTTTAAACGATGTTTTCTACAAGGATCTTAAATTTTAAACTATGAAGGACTTTCTTTGCACAAGAATCTTAAATTTAAACTATGAAGGGCCATACAAATGTGAAATTCTTCACCAAAGCACAAGACTATGAGCACATGAAATACTTCAATATATTTCATTATGATATCTTAAGCAAAGATAGGTATCTCAGACCTTCCGGTATGCATTATCTTCATGAGAATGGAAATCAGAATTTCTGCTTTGTTTTTCGAACTATGATTACCTGCTTAATTTCAAAACTTAAGCAGCATCTATCAGTTCTCCGACCTGGGTGGGTTAACCACCTTAAGTGATAGGTCATGTGAATTCATGTGATTCACCCACTTAAGTGATAGGCCTGTGAATTCAGGAATTCAAATTCAGTTTACCAAGACTTACACCTCTTTGTGCATGATACAAATTTGTAAATATGTAAATAATTTTGTAAATAACTAGGCCTTCTATTACCGTTTTCATCTACTAATTCTGATTACATTTTCTACAAGATGGACTGTCATTAGGTCTGCAAAACTCGCAGCATTTTTTAATGTACACGCAGATGTAATAGACTCCATCACGTGACTCTGATTTCACTTTTGCGAACTTTTTTAATTCTTTTTCTACATTTGATGTGATGAGACGTGGATCTTATAGAGATGTCATGCTTCTGCATGCTTATTATGAACATTTATTATATTTTGTACTTCAGTATTTTGTAATTTCGTATTTTACGGGCATTAGCCCTGAAATCCCGCAACCATTCAGATATGTTTTCACCAAACACGTAAAAAGAGGTCAAACCCCTGGCTACATCCAAGCGTGTCCTTCTGGACCCGCAATTCAGTGTTTCCTATTTGAAGCGCTATTATAGCACAATAATGTATGACGGCCGAAACACAGCACGCAATTATAATCACGGCATATATTTGAAGTTGGAGTAAAGAATCATTCTTGAACTTACTTTTGCGAGTAATGGAAAAGGCTGCTGATCTAAGCTCTAAGCGAATTTGATAGAGGGCAGATTGTAATGACCCGAAGACTCGGAACGAGTATCTTCGAAACAGCGCGACTAGTAGATTGTTAACGATTTGCCATTGCTAGTATTTATGTAAAGTGAATTAATGACGGTGAAACCAAGCAGTAGACGCTAAGGCGTTGGACTTCCTCACGTCATCAAAGGAAAAGGACATCAGAGAATATCCCTCTTGGTATAGCAAAATCGGCGCCAGACAGTGGCTCAGCTGACAGCCCAATGCAGTGCAGGTTCAAGTGAACACAGTTCAACGGGCACTGTTGGATATGAGAATGCGCAGCAAACATCCACTCGTGTGCCCCTCTGTTGACCGAGCATCATTCTCAACTATGCCTACAGTGGGCACGGGGACATCAAGACTAGACCATGGGTAAGTGAAAGACAATTGCATGATCGGATGAATCACGATTTCTCATTCATCACGTCGATGGTACGCCGTCTTTCAGGCAAACAGTTGCTCTCCGTCTTCTGTACAGCATCTCATACACAAGCTGATGGTTGCGGTATTATGCTTTGGGAGACGTCCTCATTGGCGGCTCTGGGACCCTTAGTTGTGGTAGAACAGACCACAAAAGCTGTGGATTACCTGAACATAACTGCGGACCTTTTCTACCCTTACATGGCATCTGTCTTCCCAACTCAAAATAGAATGTTCCAACAGGCCAACGCCCTATGTCTCAAGGCTAGAATTGTTTGGAATCGTTCAAGGAGCATAAGAATGAATTCCATTTAATGTTTTGTCCACCTAACTCACCGGATCTTAACCCGATAGAACACATTTAGAATACCATGGAGCGACAACTCAGAGATCAAACTAGACCATGTCGGAATATCTCTACTTTGAACGACCGCTGTTTAGACGTTTCGTGCAACCTGTCTCTAGTTATCCATGCCAGTTGTAGAATCCATGCCAAAGCGAATTGCACCTGTTTTGCAAGCTAAAGATCGCGCAACGCGTCGTACTTGAGCAGGTAGTCATAATGATTTGGCTCTTCAGTGTACATACGTAGGTACGTCCAAATGTAATGAAAAAAACTCTTCTGAATCCATTTTAAATTCATTTTATGATCCCCTTTGGAAAAACGAGTCCTTTATTCTGTCCTTAAGTACAGATGTCACCTAAAATCATCTTTCAAATGGATTCGAGAGCAATCAAAATGGATATTTTCGTTGAAATATGATACCCGAAATTTCTAGTTCTGACAATACTTCTTTTACTTTGTACAAAGAAGTAAAAAGTTAATCTTCTTCCAAAATAGTTGATTGATGAATCAATCAATGAGGAGTAGCATTGTTTCGTCTCCCAAAAAAAGTAAATATTAACTTTAATTTAAAAAGTATTAAAGTTTAATTATAATTATCATTACGTACAATTATTGAATTTCTTTTTCGTCATTTTGCGGTTTCAGCATTTTTTAATAATTTTAGAATATTTACTTAGCATATATAAGTGAGATTTTAGTTACACATTTTCATCTAAAATACTCATTTACAATTACGAATATGAGCGCCGTCTGAAAGCTCGATCAAAGATACTGGAATGGAATGGAATGGAAAGTACCGATTCAAGCTCTTTGTCACGATCAATCGATGGTTCTTTGACCAAAGGGCAACACATTAAGATCTCCTAAGGTAAGTTTATTGTGGTCCTTGTTTCCGAGAAACTGAGTTTGACTCGTTCAGCTTTCTGCTTAGAATATAGAAAAGGTGGGCATGAAAATAAAGTAACAGTAATCTAAAGATGGTTTCTCGTCATTGTAATACAATAAATTAATTGAATTTCAGGGTTAATAATTTTTCAGTTCAAAATTACAGAAATTATGTTGACGAGTTAGAAAAATAGAAGAACATTTTAGCCCAAGATATCAATAAATTTCGTTATATACAGTTTTTACAATCAGAATTTCGCTATAGTCGTATGCAAGTAAAATAACACGAAGTGCATAGGAAATTGGAAGGTCTAAAACGTTCGTTGTACCTGAAAGTTCGTTATAAGCCGGTTTCGCTTTAAGGCGTTTGATTGTGAAATTCCCACAAATTTTAGGTAAAAGTTTAGGTATTATTTTAGAAAGAAAAAAACTCTTAAAAATCAGTCAACTGAGATACCGCAATGTGGGTTCCTAATAATGATTTCTAACAAAACCTGATCCCCTCCACGAAGCAGCTACATTTTTATTTCATATTTTTCCTAATAATAGCCGCTGTTAATATCACATCGTAGGAAAATGAAAACTATTAAGAGTATTCAAACTTAGTTTCGTTGGTAGTTTCATTTGAAGGCTAAAAACAAAAGTTCGTCCATTTATCAAAAGCATCTTTTTAATGCTTTTCTGTAAATAAATAAATTCAGTATATTCCACAAATTCGGAGACATTTTAAGAAAAGAAAATATCCTTAAATTCAATCGATTCAATGTCGAAGTTCGGTTTGCTTTTAAAAGTTTATCACAGAATTTTTTTTACTCTCCCCCCCCGCGAAGAGTCCCACCTGTGGCTGAGTAGTTAAGAGCACTGAATATTGATAGTTCAACCTACTTTGGCTTCGATACCAGACGAACGGGCTGGCTACATGACTGGATTTTGTAGTTTTCCTCGTGCGTAACGTGAAAACGAGTCAAGTTCAACTCCGAGTCCTTTACGAAGGCATCGTACCTCTTAGAAATATAGCACTGTGACTTTCTCACATTCAGATAACGTAATATTTCCCCTGCAAATGCTTCCCCTGCAAATACATTTTAGTTAAAATTTTTAGCGACAGATGGCACTGTCATGCCCAGAGAAAGTATGAAAACATTAAAAATATGCGGCATTTGTTCGCTTACATTTGCAAGAGCATGAGAATGTTACTAATAATATATCAATCCATTATAACCTGAAATGGTTGAGATTCTTCTCAACCATGACATTTCAGCTAAATAATTTATCGTTTAAATTATTAAACAATAGGGAGAAACGACAATATACAAATTTAATAACAGTACCTAATAATAATAATTGAGTTAACACTTAATATGATCTATTTTATTAGAATTATCCTTTATTTCTTTTGATAAATGTAACAATGCTAAACAGGTTTTTTTTTTTTAATTCACTAGTGGCTTATATAGCTAGCACCTAAAACAATAGCTATTATGAAAAACAAAATCACTTTTTTATATTTGAAACAGATGAAATTAAAAGATAAAAATATACTAACCGAGTTCACTTTTTTTATATTTGTTATTCCTGATGAATTACTTAACTTTTAACTAGGATACCCCTCAAATTGATGAAAAATAAATGCGTTTTTTGCTCATGTATACTATTAATGTTATTATCAGTATTATTACCTATATCCTGGCGCGTTTTTTCCCTAGCTCGTTTGCGATAGGTTCTGAAGATTTCAAAAAATATCAGCATCATTTTGTAGATTTAAGATGCAATGCATTCAAAGAATGGGCTTCCCTGAATCTTAAAATGAATTCGTCCAATTAGCGATTCGTTTCGTTTTATAGTAAAGATAAACCCTCGCAAACTACCTGACAAGGTCACGCCG
>KK116521.1:184689-194747 GCA_000611955.2 Stegodyphus mimosarum | reverse complement strand
CAATATTTCGCTGAGTGGAAACAGTTTCTTTAAACGTAAGAGATGCGAGTCTCGGGCAAGTTACATTCCCAGCAGTTGCCAAGCAATAAAGTCGCAGCACACTTGTAGTTCGACCAGAGTTTAAACCCCGGCGAACAGGCTAGTTGCATGAAAGTTTTCATTATTTTCCTCATGTTTAACGTGAATAGCAGCCAGTTTTCCTCACAAAATCCTCCAAGAGACATTTGGTAGACGACCCTCATGTGCTGTGCAATAATCTCAAAAATCCAAGTAATTCAAGTCATCCATTGAAATAAACAAAAAAAATAAATTAAAAACGTCATATTTCAAAAAGTTTTCATTAACAAAACTTTTGAACCGAGTTTTGATTCAGTTTAGTTGGTTTAGTTCATGATGGCAAAGCACGTGAGGGTTATCTGCTCTGAGAGATGGGATGCCTTTGCGGAGGACTTTCTAAGGGAAATTGTCTCGTATCCACGTTAAATAACGAATGAGCTGTTTCATGGAGAACATGCCCATGCAACAGCTCATTCGTCGGGTTCTGAAGCCGGATCGAACTACTAATGTTTAGCGACTTTACCACTCGGCTGCTGGTAAATCTCTTAAAAAAATGAAGATTGTTGTCATAAAAACAATTAATTTTTTTAACGGGGGCATCACCTAAGTACAAGTTTTCAAAGGTAATTTGCGCATAGAAAACAAAAGAATTAATGACATCCAGCAGGCAGTTTTGACCTAAGTGTCTTTCCGTAGAAAATTGTTTAGCGCGTTTTGACAAACAGCGAAAAAAATACCGAAATGTAATATGTTTTCTGCGTATTGGTCCCTTCATGCGAGAGAAACTGACATATTGGTTGATACTCAATATCCCGCAAGAAGAAACGAAATCAAAAGCTCGGATTGCCCTCCACAGCAATCACTTCAATATTAGATTCATTTGGAAATGGACTAGCTGTTCTGTCGTTTAGCATTTTGCACTGGTATGTCCCGCCAAATAGTTGACACAATACACTTTACAACTGACCTCATGTATCGCCATCCAACTTCTTACTATCACGCGTGTATATAGCCTTGGCGTTTCCCGCTGATGGTGCGAACAAGATAAGGATAAGGAACGGGGAACGTGGGCACTATCCCTTTACTATAACGGTTAATCAGTATAGCACGACGATCACCATTATCAAGAGAACCCCCTCAGATGTTAACGGAGTCACATAGTCGGCTCACACCAACCTCTGAACCCCAGTGCCGAGTGCATGCCCCACGCTGTTTCTGCACCCCAAGCGGTCACAGCAGTTTTTACGTTTTGCAGAGTGTAACATTCTTTGCACAAGTTTACAAGGTTCCGTGTATTAACAAAGGTTAGAGTTCGCTATTTTAAATATAATACTCGTGATTCTGGTAATAGTTCCAAAAGTAGTTTAAGTAAGTTCAACATACTATATGTGCGCAGTGAATGCGCAAAGTTCATGGTACATATGACAATAATTCTGATAACAGTTCAAAAAACAGTTCTAAGTAATGTTCAGCATACTATATGTGCGCAGAGAATGTGCACACCTACGTTCATGGTACACATGACAATAGTTCTGATAAGAGTTCCAGAAACAGTTCTAAGTAATGTTCAACATACTATATGTGCGCAGAGAATGTGCACACCTAAGTTCAAGGTACACATGACAATAGTTCTGATAACAGTTCCAGAAACAGTTCTAAGTAATGTTCAACATACTATATGTGCGCAGAGAATGTGCACACCTAAGTTCATGGTACACATGACAATAGTTCTGATAACAGTTCCAGAAACAATTCTAAGTAATGTTCAACATACTATATGTGCGCAGACAATGTGCACACCTAAGTTCATGGTACACATGACAATAGTTCTGATAACAGTTCCAGAAACAGTTCTAAGTAATGTTCAACATACTATATGTGCGCAGAGAATGTGCACACCTATGTTCATGGTACACATGACAATAGTTCTGATAACAGTTCCAGAAACAGTTCTAAGTAATGTTCAACATACTATATGTGCGCAGAGAATGTGCACACCTAAGTTCATGGTACATATGACAGTATTTCTTATAACAGTTCCAGAAACAGTTCTAAGTAATGATCAACATACTATATGTGCGCAGAGAATGTGCACACCTAAGTACATGGTACATATGACAGTATTTCTTATAACAGTTCCAGAAACAGTTCTAAGTAATGTTCAACATACTATATGTGCGCAGAGAATGTGCACACCTAAGTTCATGGTACATATGACATTACGTTCTTATAATTTGAACACAGATTATTATACTATGCATACAAGTGCTAAATATTATTATACGACATATATTGGTGCAAAAAACTAACTACATTTGTCAATCAAATCTCTCTATACCATTATTTTTACAGTTTGCGATCAGAACTCATGTGTTATTCAGTAAAGCCAGAGAACCTTGTTCGAGGTGTCCCAGACGTCTTTCTTCACCTATCGCAGGGGTGTACCAGCGGCCGAGCGGTGAAACAAAAGTCGCTGAACACTGGTAATTCGGTCCGGGATTCGAGAATATTTTCTTAGCGATTTCCGGTAGTGTGCCGCAGTTTAAAAATTACAGTTATCTCATTTGGATTGGCTGACAGATTGGTAGCAAACGTTTCTTTAAAATTTTTAGGACCTGTATACGTTTGCCGATAAAGTGCTGATTCCACGTCAGTTTTACTCAATAGAGGGTTAAAATAGTGGGAATGCATTATAGTGAAGTTGAAAAGAGGTGTTATTAATTTTGGTCGAACATCAGTAACTTTTTCTTCACACTTACGAAAACTAAAATATTGTCAGAGCGAGGATCTTAAACGCATTTTCAAATAAGGATCTTTTAAGCACAAGGACTTCCGAATTTCTCCCTGGATATTTATTTGATAGAGTAGAACATAAAGACATTATAGCTAGATTGTAGCCAGAAGGCTGGCAACAGCCATGAAAAGTGGCAAAAAACACAACGGCAATTATCTTAATTGTAATAATTTTTGTACACCTTGAGTGCTTTTATTTAAGGTCGGTTCACATGGTTCGTTGTTAAAATTACCGAAACATGGGATGATTGTTCGATTTTGATAACTGAATAAATTTTGAATAAGAAAATTTAAACTTCTCTTAACATATGAGTCATCTAATTCCATACAGTATGCATGTATGTTAAAACACAAAAATCTAATTTTATCACTCCTTTCACGGCCTATTAAATTATACGAATTTTTTGCTACAATTCATCTAAACTTGTTTCCTCGTCTTCCATTACAGATATACTTCTTATTCAATTAATTCATTTCTCAATTCACAGCAAGGCAAAAATACATAAAAACTCAAAACAACTCCATTAAACTTTGCAAAATACAGAAAAACATAAAACACCAAATATAGTTAAAAAAAGAATTTTATAATTAAAACTAGAGTTTCTTCTCCAAAACAAGCAATTCGGTTGAAGAGCAGAAAAATCACATTTTCAGCGCATAAAACTAAAAATTAATTTTTGGTCCCACTAAGACCAGTGTCCAGTGTAGGTGCACCAACTGACTTAACTGACTAGTCTACTAAGAGTTCCAAATGTAAACAAATTACGGCCTCGTTAGGCCTACCGCAATCTAACTTGTAAAACTATACTTTCGCATGCAGATCAATTAATGGCATAGAAACCTTAACCGCAACATAAGAAGAACATAATAACTTTGAAATCAAAAACTTCACAATTTGCCCACTTATAAGAATAAAACGCAGAGCTCACTGAGCCGAGTAAGAGGGTGGGTACGTATACACACATTTGGTGTGGCCGATTGCAACAAAAACGGAAGGTACACAACTAGATGTTATAGAAGTCCCATACACGAAATTTCAACATTCTATAGCTAATGGTTTTTGAGTTATACAAGATTCCTGCGTACGTACGTACCTACAGACGTCACGAAGAAATCCCTTCTGGGATATTGTTCGGAGACAATAAGGCGTGAAGCCTTCACGCCAAAAAGGGAGAAACAGCTTACTGTGGTAAGGCAGGCAATGGTTATCATTCGATGACGTACTTCCTCTAGGGAGACAGCCGTAATACTTTTCCCTTGATAAGGGATTATTTGTAGTATTACTTATTATCTGTAGTATTTATTATTAGTATTTATTACTGTAGCATTTATTATTGTAGTATTTATTCTGAAGTATTTGCTTCCGTTGGCATGATGAAATATCGCCCATACCCTTAAAGAAGACAAGGTGGCGCAACCAAGGCTGTTCTCCATGCAATATCCCCCTTCTGAATTCATTTTACGATCCGTTTTGGAAAACAAATTATCCTTTATTTTGTTCGTACGTACAGATGTCACCCAAAAAATGTCTTTCAAATGCATTGCAGAGCAATAATTTTTTTTTAATATGGTACCCGAAATTTTCCGTGGTTGCAAACTGCATTTAATTCGTACAAGAAAGTAAAAAAAAAAAATTCGAACAAAATTCCAGCTTTAAAAAATTTAAGATAATTGGTACTTTCTGATTATTCGCACTCCCACGAAACGTTTACAACTAATTGGCGACTTTATAGTTGGCGAGAAAAATTTGTTTAACTTCTTATATTAGTTTATTATATATATATTATGCATAATATAATAAGCTAGTATTACTTATCATATATTAGATATAAACAGTAAACAAGAATCATTTCATAAGAGAGAATTTCTATGGCAAAAAATAAAAAATTATATAGCCAATATTTAAATTTCTACAGCTGGTAGATACCGTTTAGTTAAATATAAAGCGTGTAAATCCACGTGTGTGTACCATACACGAGTATTAAAATACGCCGTTGTCGCGCGTGAAAGTAAGAAACTATACATAAACTAATATTTCTTAACTCTCGTTTATGCTCGAAAATACACCAACCAGAGTAGTTCTGCCGAATGTTGAAACCGACGAGCAGAAAACTAAGAAGTACTTATTCATTTTAATTTACCAATTTTACATTATTTCAAATTTTAATATAGCCAGCATAATATTTACAGCATTTACAATTTCATTCGGAATGAGGGAAAAGGTGTAAAATATTATTAATAATTATCGTAAAGTTTCAATTATCACTAATGAAATCCTTACTCATGGTATCATAATTCAAGAATTCAGCCTCGAGGAAACTACCAAAATTTAAAAAAAGGAAAGCAGATTTTATTGTTTCATGCGCAAAAAATCATTCAAAATAATAATTTCTGAATGCGATATACCTCATATTAACTGCATATCAACGTACTTCTCTTGCCACTCTCACGGCTAATGTTCAAACAGGTTCTGGAATCAAAATGTACGCTTAGAGAGACTAAAGTGCTTTCTAAAGTGCTTCATCTACAATGTTGTTGCGTGCGTACGGGTTCGTAACAGATCGAATGCACAAGTTCGGTAAAAAGTTAATAAAATTTATTCTAATCACGAGAAATATAACAAAATGCTGGATTTTGCCTCAAAGATATTCGTACAATATCGCAATATCATGCAGTATAATCAGTAACTATACTGTAAACTACTGAAACATTAAATAGAATGCAATCGAAAGCACAGAGAGAGCTAATCCTATCTCACCGCGAATTCGAATTCGCTACAATGCTACCGAGCCGAGATGTTTCTCTCGGTCTTTTAAATCCGCCGCGCGAGAGAGTTCTAGCAATTTCTGGGACACAAAAAATAGTAGAATTATGATTACAGCTCACATACTAGTCAATTACATTTATTTAAACTAAATATCAGTTACAGAGATGAACATTTATTCAATGTTAATTGCACGTGCGGTTGTATTTTTCCTTTTCCGGCGTAGCTATCTCTTAAAAAGGAATCACGCGCTGCATTGCACGGGGAAATAAAACAATTTTAATTATAATTCTATTAAAAATATCTAACTAAATTCAAAATTCGTAACAATATCAATGATTTCAATATTATTTCCAACACATGTGTTTAAAGGAAACATTAAATTAACAGCATTTAAAACATGTAATACTCGATTTTTCAAACCAAAGTCATACCAAAGTCCTTGAAACACTACTAAACTCAGGGCTACAGGGCACATACACTACTAAACTCATAGTTAACTTATCTATGACAACAAAGTTTGATTCTGAGATAAAATGTGTTCATTGAAGAACACCTTTCAAACAAGTTGTCCTTCCTCTTCCTCTACCTCTTCCTCTCGTATAATACTGACAGTAATACTATGCCATGTAATTCTGATAGTAATACGTCGGTTCTGTTTCGCTGGCAGATCCTACATCTAATAATAAGCAAAAATCGGCAATTTTTATTATCGGCAGTGACTCCGTTTCGATCCTTTAGCTGTTTGGTACAGGTACGATTTGTAGCTATTTTTCGTTCCTGTAGTTACCAATCGGTAGCTATTTGGCTCACTGTCATACGCCATACGTCACATGTTATACTCATAACAGTACCGACATGTGTTAAGAAAGTACGGTACATGTGTTAAGAACGATAACTCAACTTCTTAACTACTGCGAAGATATGATGCCGAGCGGTAAAGTCGCTAAACACTGGTCCTTCGGCTCGGGGTTCAAATCTTGGTGAACGGACTGGCTGCATGGGCTTTTTCATGGTTTTACCCAAGTGTAGCGTGTATACGAACCAGTTTTCCTTAGAAATTCCTCCACGAAGGCATTCATTCCCTTAGGTAGGTAGCTCTCGAATGCTTTGCCATAATTAAATAAACGAAACCGACGCCACTTGGCGATGTAAAAATCAAAATAATAACAACAAAAAACGCTACCTAACAGTTTATTCTAGAATCTTCAAAAAACGACAAAAAATTCAAAATATTAACAATTCACTCAAAATTCGCTGACATTTTATTTCACCAAACGAAACATCAAACAGATGACATTAATTCGCAAGAGAGAGCGTTTGCAATTCCCATCTCGAAGACACTTTTACCCAAACAGCTTTCTCGTATTGAAGTACGCTTACAATACTAGTCTCGTGAAGGGTTACCATGATAACGAAACGTCGGAGATAAATAAAGGTTAGTCGCATTCGGAATGTTTTCGCCTTTTTGGCGGTTTTAAAATTAAAGGTTACTATATTCTGAAATTACGCCATTCTTTTAAGTGAATAAGAGCCGGCTTCGCCAAAAACACTCATTTCATGATCTCAAGAAATTCAGAGATACAAAGTAAAAGGTAAATTTGCATTCATTGCGATCGAATGGAACTTCAAGGAAAATCCCAGCTCGGCAGAAAATTACAAGGAATTTAAGTACGTGGCTAAGAAATTGAATCATATCAATCCCTTTCAGTAGAAAGCATGCATACCTGAGAATACGTGTTATTCTGCTTTAAAGCCATATATTGTTGCTACAAATCTGAGTGTACTTTTGATATTGCATGCCTGCATTACTAGTATATATATCTGAATTCTTTAATAACTATAATGTCAACAGGAACCCTTTCAGTATTTACAAGTTTCAGAATGCATGCTTTAGCACAGGGGTTCTCAAACTTTTCTGCGCCATGCATCCTTTTCACAACTGCCAGAAACTCATTCCCGCTTCCTTTCCAAAAACTGAAAAATACATATGCATTTATTTAGATTATTAGTCCAAAGGGGCAATTTGTCCAGAGGAACTACTTATTTCGTTTTGGCATTTGGCGTCGGTATACTTTTCAAACTGTTGTCACCAAATATATCGCCCTGTATTATATCTAAACAAATTAAATTATAAGTTATTTCTCCAGCCTTCTGCATATGCCTTCGTTCTGTAGTGGTCAGCACGCTCGGCGCATATTCGAGAGGCCCGTGGTTCGGAGTCCGGGAGAGACCATTGCTTATTTTTCACATGTCCTGCTTCCAAATAGCCTAATGTCTCTAAAGTGGAGCCCGAACTAAAAGGTTGTTGATGATGATTCTTCACCACCAGAATTTGGTGAGTGGGTCCCCTAAACCCCAATCACCCTTTAAAAGGGGAAGTTTATAAGGTATTTCTCCAGCCTTTTTCGCATGCCTTCGTGGTGTAGTCGTCAGCACGCTCGGCGCGTATTCGAGAGGTCCGTGGTTCGACTCCCGGCGAGGCCATTGCTCCTTTTGCATATCTCCTGCTATCAAAAAATACCTAATGACTCTACAAAATAATGAATAATCTGCATAAATGTATATGCATTTCTCCTAATGTGATAGAACAACGGTATTTAGAGCCATCAAATTTTGAATAACGCACTTTTCCACCCAAATATGCGCACCTGGAAGGCCGAATTTGGAATTTGTTTTAATACCTATTTCATATTTTGTAAAACTTTAACGAATATTTGATGAACAAACTCAAACGATTTAAAGGCGAGCAATGGCAACACTCTACGGGGAGAGAAACCTTTTTATATCCTGCGCGTGAAACCCTGTATCGAAAATTCTAAAGATTTGCTCATTTTAAAATTATTTTGCGATATTGCAGTTGAACTGAATTTTATGGTTTAGATGGGAAGAACATGATATTTAAAAAGTAAAGGTAACAAATAATACGTTAAAAAAACGCCCCTTTGGACGTAATGTAAAATCTGCTTTCAGATTTTCATTTTTTGAATGTTTTATTAATTAAGCAACAAGAAGAAGAGACAATGTTGATAAATGACAAATCCTGAATAAAGGTAGTTTGTATATATATATATATATATATATGTTACTGTGAAAGATCGAAATTGGAGAATGTCGACTTTCACCGGAGAATGTCAACATTCACCAGTCGACAATCACAGATATGCTCTGGTGTAGGTCGAAAAGAGAGGCGACTGGCTGTTTCCCATAAATGCAGCTGTAAAAGCAAGGGCCTTCTTGTGCAATTCAAAGTCTCATAATAGTTTAAGTTGTAGCAATGAATCAGATTTGAATCACATACTTTAGTAAGTTTTTTATTACTGTTATTTTATTTTCTCATTTACTACGTACTGTATAATTAAGTAAGTTTTTTTAACTTCTATTATTTTCCTTTCTCATTTTGAATGTATTGTGTGTTTTAAGTACTTGTGCGTTTTTTCGCGACTGAATTACGGAGAAGAAAATATAATATTCTCATATATTCAACATTCACCATTAGTATATGGTGAATGTCGACATTCGCCGGTGTAAATCAGAAATAAAAGTATTTGGAAAATATTTCGGACATACACCAAGGGACTATGTGAATGTTGACATTCACCGGTGAAAGTCGACATTCTCCAGATTTCGGTGTTTCACCATAACATATATATATATATATATATACTATATTCATAACCTAACTGAACAGCTAAACAAAAGGTTGATCGCATTCTCTTTTCTGAAACTATGAAATTCCTGCTTCGAGGGGAGGGGATTTTCTTCTGACTGAGAAACCCTGTTTTAGCATTTACAGCTACCAAATTGCACGAGGCAGATTCCTATATACGCTAATACATTATGAGAAACGGTTTCTTGTGATTTTAGCACTTCTTTCCTGCTTGCTATATAACTGTTTACTACCGTCATCAAAGCTACCGTCATTGCAGTTAGGAGTAGTGACTCACACTCTCTGTTGGGCTCATGATGTGTTCCAGCCATGTGTGTTTCATCCAAGTTGCCATATATTAACTATCTGTACTTCATGTGATATTTCGGCACGAACTATCCATTGGCACTTTTCGACACGGAGTCCTTTTAGAAACTCATAAATCTTCGAAAATCGGCAGTTAATGATTCCGGGATAGTGATGAAAACGCAGTATCTCATTCTAGCGAACTGGAAATTTGCCTGAGACGAAGAAGTAGTTGGTGAGAAAAAGTATGCATGGCATTCCGTTGACGGCTGTTAACTTATGGCACATCATTTTTACCAGTTTCAGTAACTGTTCACAACTAATGACAAACATCGTTTATAAACAGTGGTTTTCAAACACTGTCGATTCACGGAACACTTAGAGCTGTAAGTTTTTATGATGAATGTGCCAATATAAGTACACTGCCCTCCCAAAAAGAAGGCGGACAGTTGTGAGTTCCGGTCTGCTGGTCCGATTGACGAAATTCAA
>KK116521.1:133600-184652 GCA_000611955.2 Stegodyphus mimosarum | reverse complement strand
TGTATCAGATTTATATATAGCATTATTCTAATATAGGTATTTTGACACAAAATCGAACTTTCTCTGAAATGGCATGCCAGTTTTTCTCATATTTCTATTCTACATTCAAATTATGCCAAACTGCCAAATTTTGTAAAAATCGCACAAGTAGTTTTTAAAAAATTAGCTGTCAAAATTTTAGCTCCTCCATGTTAATTGAATTTGGTATATATGTATTATCTCTTCTTTTTATTAAACTTATTTGATTCTTCATTTCACATTTCGAAATTTAGGTTCGTTCCAAAATAAATTCGCCCATTTTTTTTACGATTTATTTTAATAATTCGTATTTTTAAATAACTTTTATAAATTTTTCCAAAACATTTGAATCATTACCTACACAATTTTTGCCATCATCTTAAAGCAGATGTATTGCTAAGCATACCTGCAAAAATTTAGAGTTTTTTACGAAAATGTGGTTTGCGCTCTCTGTTAAAATTATTTGGAAGTATGAAGGACGACTTTTCTTCCGCTCGTGGACAGTGAAAAAAGGAAATGAAAATCATTTGCTATAAATTAAGAATTTCACTAAATGAATTATTCTTGGCGCAAACTGAAAAAAATACGCCAAGATAATTTTTTTAATTTCTCCATAAATTTCTCACCAAAAATTACAAAATTCAATATCTAGGCATAATTTGAATTGCAGAATCGAAACATGGGAAAAATTTGGTATGTTATTTCAGAAAAAGTCTAATTTTGTGTCAAAATACCTATGTTAGGACAATGCTATATATAAATCTAATATACAGGGTGATCTTTTAAAGTGACAGTATTGGAGCGCCCTGTAGCGCGCTTTAATAGCCAAAATGGCACCAAACTTGGTATTTAGACTAATCAAGACATGGGGAAAAGGATTCCGTAAAGAAAAATTTAGTTCCAAAAATCACCGCTAGGGCATTTTGTGGCGCTGCTGTAGCTTAAAATAACGAGAATTAGCATAAAACACGGATATCGAAGAAAAATGCAAATGTTGAGCGATGACAGCACCAGTAATAGGAGCTATAAAAGCAAGTACTAGACAGCTCCGACAAATAATCTCAGCTGAAGTAAACGAGCTCCAGTGGACAGGCCTTACCGGATCATGGGTTACTGGTAAAGCTGTATTACATGAATCAATGTAATGCATCCGCAGCTCTTCGGGAATTTCGAACCAGAAAAAAATTTCGAAAGGGGCTTTATGGCTGAATGGTCTTAAGAAAATGATTAAGAAGTTCGAGGAAACGGGGTTACTGACCATTCGCGCTGGGAGAGGACGTAAACTAGTATCAGAAGATGTAATAACTGATGTGGCAACTGCAATTGTCGAAGGATCGCAGGAAACCATTGCTGGTACTAGCAGCGCCCGGGATGTAGCTCGACAACTGGACATGAACTATTCCACGGTATGGAGAGTTTTGCGGCGCGTTATTAGATTTTACCCCTATAAAATCAGCCGCTTGCACGAACTGAAACCAAGTGATTATGATAAGCGAATGGCACTCGCTCTATAGTTTCTTTCTAGAAATTGATGATGCCTTTCCCCTGGCACATTCTGTGGGGAGATGAGTGCCATTTTTATCTCAATGGGTCCGTAAACACACAAAATAGCCGAATTCGAGCTTCTGAGCAGCCCCACGCCGTGCACAAAATCCCATTAAATTTCCCAAAAGTCACTGGTGTGGTTTCACAGCCGAATTCGTAATTTGGCCATTCTTTTCTGATCCATCACTTCGACAGGACCTCAAACGTGCACTATAAATGTAGAAAGGTGCCACCAAATTCTGCAAATGTTTGTTATTCCACAACTCCAGCAAAGAAACCGTCTCCAACAGACAATCTTTATGCAGGATGGTGCTCCGCCACACATTAGTAATAAGGTAAAGTAGCTGTTGCGCCCAAACTTCACCGATGTCATAAGTCATAAGTCGCAGTTTTCCAGTTGCATGGCCGCCTCGTTTTCCTGACCTCACGCCATGCGATTTTTGACTCTGGGGTTATTTGAAATCTCAAGTTTATGTTGGTGGAGTATCAAATTTGTCCATTCTAAAGGACAACATAACAAAGACAGTGCAGAATATTCCTCGTGATATGTTACATACGGCTACGGAGAATTTGTACACAAAATGCACGGTGTTATTTCTGAGAACGGTGCTCACAATGAATGTGGTCTAATTCCTCGCCGGGGAAGTTAATGTACGGCGATTTTTGGAACTAAAATTTTTTTCATCCTTTTCTCATGTCTTGCTTAGTCTAAATACCAAGTTTGGTGCCATTTCGGATACTAGATCGCGCTACATGGCGCTCCAAGCACTGTCACTTTAAAAAAGATCACCCTGTATATCCTAAGTCGCGCTTTCGAGACATGAAAAATGCAATTTGCATTTCGTCAATCGGACCAGTAGAAGGGAATATACAGAACTGCCCATTTTTTTCGCAGTGTTCTTATGTAAAAGACAACTAAAAAATGATTTCTTATTAAAATTTAACATAAAACTAATATAATTTACTCTTTAAACTCGTGTTCCAGGTCTCATCTACCCTTGCATTATATTTAGTGATAACAGCGTCCTTGCATTTTTTGTACATAGACCGTCCTAGTGTTGTTCTATTAATGCAATCTGCGGTCGCATTTAATATGCTTCTAGGTATATTTTGTTTTTGTTGGAACATGTATCGAGGAAAAAAATTTCGATTAAATGCTTTGTTCCAAAAGGTACTAAAATGTTATAGCTGTGCGAGATACTTCTGGGTATTTGCATGAATCTACAACGAAACGTTTAGGAGCTGCTCTTACTTAAATTAAGATTTTAGAATTGAGTCTTGTTGATACGTCGATACATTGTTTGCTTTCCTTCACTGGCAAGCCTTCAAATTTATCGTATTACTCGAACGGATTTTTTTATCCAATTATGCTAAGTTCTTTTTCCGGGAAATATTCTTTTATAGTTTTGTTCAACTGAAAAATGCGCTCTATTGTGTAATTTTTAGCACTGTCGTCTAAACACAAATAATTTTCCATTAGAAAACTGTTTAATACTGTTTTGCCAACCATTGCACGTCATTCGCTTTGACATAAGATGACCACAAGTAAAGTTTTAAAACTAATCTATAACTAAATGTGACTTTATACTTTTAGTTAATAAACACTATCAACTAACGCTAGTTCTTTATTATTTTTTTTCCGAATTTTTACTTTGACTCCCGGAACCCCGGGGTTCCTTAGAACACAGTTCGAAGACCGCTAGTTTATAATAATGAGTCCTGCCGCGTAGTCAGTGATATCCTGGAAAATCGATTAGGCTAAATGGTACGGACAAATATCGTCACATGGTAAAAAAAAATGCAAAAGGGCAAAAACAATTCTCCTTACAGCTATTTTCAAAGGGTATTAAACGAGCTCGTTTTGTTCAAAATACAGACAGATTCGAGTCCGTCAGTGCGAAGTGTGACCTCCTCGGACACTGGCATATATTTCATATCTGTTATTCATCGGCCCACTGAAATGTTGGGAAGAACTTAAGGGATTCTGTCCCATTCGTCTTTCAGGGCCAATTGAAGTTCTACAGTTCTTTCAGGGCCATTGAAGTTCTACAGGCTTCTCTCTTTAAGTAATACGTCTGCCAAGGGCATAGTGCTGCGCTGTGCAGTATTTAGTTCCTTACCTTGTTTTATTAAAGATCATGTTTTTCAAAATTATCATATTAATGACAGTAGCATTATTTTGGCTCAAGTGGATTTGGTTTTCATGTATTTTTACTAGTGGTGTATATTGTTTTCTATGTTTGATGTCCTTTAAGATTTTGACTTGGTTGTTTCATATAGCAGTTTTTTTAATAATAGACTGATGGTTTCCTTTCCATTTCGTATCCTAATAATTGTTAATTAATAACCCTATTAACAGAAACACAGGTATTTACATAAAATTCCGTCGACCATTTTTGCCTATTAAAGAAAAGACTCCAAATTAAGCGATTTTTCACCAAAAATGGAAAAGTCTTCTTCAAACACGCTGGGTTTGGTGTAACCTTGATTACACGTGTTAGTTATCATTCTTGAGTAAAGGCTCCTTTTTTCCCTTTATCACGCATTTTCGAAAACAAATGATTAAAATTTAGGACCTGCCTACTACAGAAAAGCATGCTGTTGAATATTTCCAAAGTTATCGAATCTTACCGGCCACAAAAAATGTGTTAATGGCCACGATATGGCGCTTTGTTTAAAAACTGAGAAGCAAGAGCCGAAGCGAGTCTCGTGGTTCGAGGTTTCTACTATTTCATTTTTGAGTGCACTCCGATTCATTTATGGTTGGCGTAGAGAATTAACGTCTGTTGGATAGAGAAAAGAGGAATTAGAGTTAAGTGACAAGACTATTATGTATTTAGTAAATTTTTTTGTTGTTTGTTTGGCGCGATTGGCGCCACCTCCTGTGGTCGCAAGGATTTTCTGTAAGTATCCAAACGCATACTTATTGTATTAACGTATAAAAAGTGACATTACATTCTAGGGTTTTCCTTAGTTCAATTAACGAATTATTCAAATTTTTGTTATCCTTTCTGAATTCTTGAACTTCGCTTCTCATTTCCCGGCTAGGATGCAAATTTCAGGTTAAGTGAAGTGAGTATTTGAACGGATGAATCTTGGAGTTTAATCAGAGAGTGTTTTCGCTAGCCAGCGCACGTTATGTGTCTGTGCTTTCTTTCACCCAGAGTTGCTGATACGCCTCTTTGGCCGTTTAAATAAGTATGCCGCCGGGTCAGTTGTTGAATCAACCTAGTTAGCCTTAATTTAAGTGTTAATCCAGCGCTACTCTTTATATTTGAATTTATATTGAAATTATCATTAAGTTCTACCTCAAGTCATCGATGTCATTGCAAGCGCGAAGTACGTGTCTTTTCTGTTCAGAGTTTGATGAATAATAAAGTGTTATTTTTACCTTTTTCCGTGCTGGTATGCTTTACGCCTGTGTAAGAAGTCGCCAGGTTCCATAGCAGGATCTAGCGGAGTTTATGTTACCAAAGAGAGAGTGATCCTACAATATGTCTAATGAAAAAGACACTATGTATCTTTTAACAACCCATGCACTGCTTTTAAGATAACAATGTTGTATTAGATTAACATTGCTTGTCAAATGCAGCAAACATGGCGCATCTTTGAATTATGTTTAACATTAAAACTTAAGAGCGTATACATATGTACGAGGGCCATCCAGGAAGTAGATTACGTTTCCGTCTGTGTCCGCTAGGGGCGGGGCTAGCGCGGCCATCTTGGGGTCAGAGCGTTGCGCAGCTCAGTCTGCATCTAGCCGTGCTAGTGAGAGGTTCGTGCTGTGCTCCGTTCAGATACTGTGACGGTTTGAATTGTCTGCGTTAATTGAAAATCCCGCGAGCTGCGAGGTGCGCTCAGTAATAAGGTTTCTGACTGCAAAAAACTGTAAACCGATAGAAATCTATCGGCAGCTTCGTGAAGTGTATGGGGACAACATTATCACTGAAGGTGGAGTGCGTCAGTGGGTCATAAGATTTCAAAATGGCCGAACCAATGTTCACGACGAAGATCGAAGTGGGAGACCCAGCATAGTGACCGCCGAACTTCTCGAAAAAGTCGATGCTAAAGTCCGTGAAAATCGAAATTTCACAATAACGGAACTTTCTTTGAGTTTTCCACAAATTTCGCGAAGTTTGTTGCACGAAATCATCAGCGAAAAGCTTGGTTACCACAAGTTTTGTGCAAGATGGATTCCAAAAATCTTGACAGAGGACCACAAAAATCAGCGAATGGCTGCAGCGTTGAACTTTTTGGACGCTTACCATAAGGATGGTGACTCTTTACTCGATCGCATCGTTACTGGTGACGAAACATGGGTGAAACATGTGAACTGTGAAACGAAATTGCAATCAATGCAGTGGGGGCACACAAGTTCTCCCCAAAAACCCAAGAAATGCATGCAAACAATGTCGGCAAGGAAGATGATGGCGACTGTTTTTTGGGACAGAAAAGGTGTAATTTTGGTGGACTTCCTGGAAAGAGGCACTACAATAAACTCTCAAAGGTATTGCCAAACTCTCCAAAAACTCAGAAGAGCAATTCAAAACAAGCGCAGAGGAATGTTGAGCTCTAAGATCTTGTTGATTCACGACAACGCCCGGCCCCACACGGCAAATGTCACTCGTAAAGTTCTTGAATCTTTTAAGTGGGAGTTGTTTCCTCATCCGCCGTACAGTCCCGACCTGGCACCGAGCGACTTCCACCTATTCCCAGCAATGAAGAAGTGGCTGGCTATGCAGCGTTTTGATGACGACGCACAGCTGCAAGAAGAGGTAACGAAGTGGTTGAAGGCGCAGGCGGCCGAATTTTTCGACGAAGGAATTTCCAAGCTCGTACATCGCTACGATAAATGCCTTAATTTGTATGGTGACTATGTAGAAAAGTAGTATTTGAGTGTGGCTTTCATCTGTATATAATAAAATTTGTTTCCTATACTTTGTTTATTTTTTTATTCCAAAACGTAATCTACTTTCTGGATAGCCCTCGTATGATTAACAGATTTCTTTAACTCAAAGTTAAAAGTTATGTGACACTGTTTTTCAATATAATTAGTCATGGTGCATCACAAAGAACGAATGAACTAATTTCTATTTGTGTCGACAATCAATATTATAAGTGCTAACTGCTGTCAGTGACTCAACAGTGATTCTAGACATCAAAATTCAACAAAATCGCTTGTAGATTCTGAACAAATTAGGACATCGGATCAAAATGTAAAAATTATTTGCCATTGTTTCGCAAAGTATATTTTACCTCTATCGTACATAGCCCAATTGTGCACAATATCGTACTGTGACACTTAATACTATATTCAATAAATTCTGACTGATCTGCCAACCACACCTTTGTTGTGGTGATTGGTAGGTAGTAGGTTTTTCCCGTGGGACGGCATATTCTGTTTGCTGTCTTATGACATCTTAGATCAGAAGTCATCCCATCGAATTGAATAGTATTTTGGTCCTGGAATGAGAAAGCCATGCCACGTATATGTCGGATATTTCAGTTGTCTCTGCGGATGCGCACTGTTATCCATGAACAGAAAGTCTAGATTAACTGCACCACAAAAAATATAGCAGGTAAAGAGAATTTTGGTACCATACAAACGAGATATCACTGCATGCCAGCCGTAGCCATCAATTTCTTCGACATTCTGGTGATGGTAAAGAATTCCTTTCTCTCTCTCTCTCTCTTCTTGCTAGTTTGTCTCTAAAATCGCTGTTGATGGTGAACCAGGATTCATCACGCAATGTTAAGTCTGTACCACTGCTGATCCCAACGATTACGCTACTTATACCAACGTAATCTTTCCCAGTGATGGCCTGCGTAGAGGAAGGCATGAAATGAGCCTCCGTGCATAGAAGCTAACATTGTTTAATCGCCAAGAAATGATTCTCAAAAATACGTCAATGCATGTAATGTTGGAAACGGCCATCTCTCTAGAAATAGCATTTCTGTAATATTTCGCCCTTATATGTCTTCTTTCGAGATACGGCAATTTTCCTATGGTGTTCAGCTTGGTTTGGCACAGCAGTTTCACCTTTGGTCATCCATACCTTCTCCGGATTCGAACCCGTTCCCTTCAGCACGGTAGTCAGCAACGCTAACCACTGTACCGGTTGGGCAGCTTAACTGAATCTAAATGTAATGAAAATCTTCTCTTGTTTGCAGTCAATTATCTGGTATATTCGAAGCTAAGGGCTTTAAATTTTGACCACAAAAATCAGAAGAACTATTAAAAATACGCCAAAAATATTATAAATAAGATAAGAAACAATATCTATACCAAATATATCATGTAGATTAAAATAAGCAAAGAAATAGTAACTGCAAGAAGTACCCCAAAAAGGTTAATAATAAGATAAAAAGAAATATGATAGGATTCAGATTTATGTCACACTAGAGGATTTTCTTATTATATAAATTTTCTGCTGCGACCCTCATATATATAAAAATGTACATCATATATACGTATCATATATAGTATTTCAAACTTATATGTATATAAGTTTATACATATAAGTGGAATCAGCTCTTGAACGAATAGCACAATTCTGTTTCCTGGCACGCTTGCAACAAGAGCTCATCGCGAACTGTAAAAGAGCTACCACTCCATTTTGTGGAATCCATATCCATTTACTCAGTAAAGTGAATCAATTCTTTGAATCATTTCCAGAGCGAATCCTAAATCTAGTGGTCAGTTCGTTCGCTGGGCTCGAACCCCGGGAAGAACTACAAATATTCAGTGTCTTAACCACTCGTCCCCTGATAGGTAGTTGAGAATTAGGAATTTCATGCTTATTATTACTTCTATTAATTCAAAAGTTCAGAAAAATGAGCTTTTTAGACACAGATGTTTCTGATTTTAATCTAGCTTTCATCTGGTAAATATTTACTTGCAAAGGAAAAAGTTTTCTAATTCCTTTTTTATTTCGTAACTAGTGGAAGTACTCGATGGCAGTTAAGTTAGTTTGAGAGCAATGAGCATCTGACAACCGAGAGAACGACACCTCTGTAATCCTTCTCTAATAACGATGCAAAACATACTATTCATAATCCTATATTTTTCAGTCTGATGCGGTATGGAACCCGCATACAAAATTTCGATAGAAATATAAACTAATTCTCTCTCATTATATCGGCAATAATGGCACGCAGTTTCTAATGATCTTCGTCTTTCTAATCAAATGCTCGTAAAGGCTCAAGATCCATCCAATATTTCACTTATATTCAATTTTAGTCGATTAAATGTGGCCAAAAAAGGGATCATAATTCATCAGAAATCAATAATGCGAACAAACACACAAGCATACATTCTTCCTTATTTGTATAGATTTTCTAAAACTTAAACTTTTGATTAACACACTGATTTGAAAGAGAACAGTAGCAACACTTTTACAAATAAAACATTTTTATATCCAACGCACAGACTGTTGCCATTCGAAAAAAATGAGTGCGAAAATTTAGCTCTTTCAGAGATTTTAATTAATATTTCGGCTGGCTGATTAAATTCGTACGAAGATAGGAATAGCCACAATGTCTTCCCACGAATTTTTGGAATCGGGAATAATGTATTTAATGTTTGGCAATGCTATTTTTATTTCATCGTAAAACTTAGAATTCTTTCATTTAAAAACTTTAAGATTTGAAAGCTAGCAGTGGCAACAACTTTCGAAATAAAGCAGATTTTCATCTCGTGGACGTTGACCTTTTCCAGGACGCAGAAAAGAATTGTAGAAAGTTTGTTGACGATAGCTATAGTAGTTATTCAGTTATTAGAGGACAAACACAGAGACTTTCTTTTTCATATATATAGAGAGAGATAAAAGTGTTTTCAACTACGTGTATGAATATATTTATCTGATTAAATAAGTACTTTTGATTAATATAATAAATGATAAAGACAGGAAGACAAATTTTGCATGTTTTTCTACCGATTTCAGTATCTTGCATAATTTTGGAAAGAGAACTGAGGATTTTGTTTAATGTCTTTATTTGCCAAAAATCCCCCAACAAAAAACAAACAATATATTCAACTTACATTGTTTGTTTCAATGAAAAAATGAATTCTAATAACAAATTTAAATAAACTGTTTCGTCAACAAAATTTTATCCACAGTAATCTAAAAGGTAATATTTTTTTCGTATATGCTAAGGAAGGTAAATATAAGATAAGGTAATTTAATCAAAATCACATTACTAATTTTAAATTGAAACATATTTGTTTTTTTACGAGCTTAGTTTTTCTTCTTCTGAATTAGTTTCCTTTTCAAAATCTTCATTTACTCAATATTCTGACTAAGCTTCTTTATTGACAAAAGTTTTATTAATCCCATTTCATAGACTTTGTTTGCTTATACAAGAATCAATAAAAGAATATGCTTTATTATTTATCTAGATTAGAGATAAATGAAGTAGAATTTCAGATGATTGCCTACGCGTTAAGCTGATGTTGACTTTAATTAAATTATTTTGCATTAAGTTAGAAATTTCATTTATGGCAAACAGACGAGATATTTTTCATTATGCACATTACAAAAGAGTAATGGTTAAAAATAACTATTTCACAGGAACTTTTATAGAGATATATTTACTTTTAAAAAATCAAATTAATTTCAGAATATAATTAAAGGTTTTCATCTATATACAAAGATATTTAAAATTTAAAATTTTCTTTTATACTTAATAGGATGCGAAGTTACTTTTATGAACAAAATAATGGGATTTATGATATAAATTTAAATGAGTTTTTGTACCGAAAGTAATAAATTTTTATGAAAATTTAACTAAGAGGAAGGAACTAAGAGTTAAAAAATAATATTATTATTGTTACGCTCTACGGATATGTTGAGGTTCCTCAATAACTAAGCCAGATCAACAAAAAGAGATTTACACTTTGTTGAAATAACTAACATCTCCCAATAGCTATTGTAGTAGCTGTAGGAAAGCGTGTGAGATAAGTAAATTTTCCTTAATATTTAAAATATCACATTTATCCGTGATCACTCATAAGCATCTCCCCATCTTATTGTTTATTTCCACTGTGTGTTCAAATACATTTATTTCATATATATTAACTATATCTTGCACATTACATGAAATTAATCTAGCAAATTCGCTGAGCAAGTTTCTGGGTATTTATCGATTATGTTAAGGAACTTTTCCCTTGCAACAATTTTTTTGGTACTTACGTATTATATCCCGTCGACAGTGGAAACTGGCTACCATCGAACTGGAAAGTTGGCAGAGATCCCGCCAAAGTGACCTAGATCAGACAAGTCAGTCAAGCCTAGATCAGACAAGTGAGCATTAGCAACAACCACAACACTTTTTGTCCTATGTTTTCTAATTTTACTGCACTTTTTTTATCGGGATCGACCAAATATAATGCTAGTTTACTGGTAGAAAAAGGGAAGATAAATTTATTTTCTTTCTCTGCAAGTACGACATCCTAATATTTAATCGACCCCAACAAAGACATCATCTATTTTTAGGACTTGCGTGCTATTATCGACGGCAAGAACGATACTCAGACGGAATAGATAAACGAGTCGGGGAACTTCTACCTGGCATCTCACGATTTCTGTTCCTTTCTCTCCCTGCTTTTATCTAAAGAGCGTTTCAAGAAAAGATTTCCGGGGAAACTTCCGCTTTCTTAGAGACACTAGAGTGGTTTGAAAAAGCGAGATTTGGATCTTTCAGGAGAGTGCGTAAACTTCCGTAATGAAATACTTATTCCTTTCCCCATCTCAAGAATGTCTTTACTGAAAAGTTTTAGATTCTTTTATCGGTGGAACTGAAGAAATCTGTCTTACATAAATTTGTCCTTTTGTGCTCTTTTAAGAGATGTCGGGTTTTATATTTGTGGTTTATCAGCGGTTTAACTGAAGTTTTCTTTTCATATCCTTAAACTTTTTGGAGGTCGATATTTTTTCGTTAGCTTCTATGTCGCACTTGTTGCATACGTAGAGTCATTAAGTTTATTTCTTAGCATCAAGGAACATAAAAATTAGCAACGTCTTGGCTAGGATTTGAACTTTCAACTTGCCTACCGCTAGACGGATGTGTTTCCAATTATATCCCGAATATACGCGGTAAAAATGAAAAAGGGCCTCACACATTTAATTTTTACACTCCTTCTTCAACGCAGGTTTGTAAAATTCCAGTTTCTTATCTTAATCCCTTATGTTGAAGCGTTTATTTACGAAATGTCAGAACAAGTGTCTGGTAAGTATTGACCCCAAGCTAAATGTCGCAAAAATTCTCAGATGATGAAGTTACAGAAAAGTTTTATAGACACCAAAGAAATCTACTTAAGTAGTTAGACTGAAATGCAAGGCCTAATTTACGGAAGGCAAAAGGGATACGGGCCACGCCCTTTCTTCTTTCAATGGAGTCTAAAAATGTTTCTATAATATTTTAAATATTGTTACGGATTTTGTATTTATTTAGCTATTTATTTAGAGTTGGAATTAAAATTGTTTTATTTTCCCGTGCAACGTAGACGATTTTTGAAAAGAAAGCTACGTCGGAAAAAGTAAAAATAAAAGAGCACGTGCATTTAATATTTACTAAATAAATATCTCGTAATTGCTGTTGCCATCCACAAAAATCGAGAAAATAGCTTTTACCAGAATGTTCTAGTGAATAATTAAAAAGCTTATAAAAGCCGAATTAAAACACCTCAACTCAGTTGTACCTGTTTTAAGCGAACTGTTGTTTACTTAATGCTGTTATTTATTGATTGTAGCGAATTCTCTGTGAGATTGGATTAACTTTCTCTGTTTGGAATTGAGTTCTGTCTAACGTTTGAGATATTGTGATATTGTACGAATATCTCTGAGGAAATATTTGAGCATTTTGTTTTATTTATTGTGAAAAGAATAAATTTCATTAACTTTTTAACGACTTGTGCATTTAATCCATTACGAATCCGTACGCACGGAACAATATGTAGCATTTTAGCACTTTAAGTCTAGATTTTAAAAAAAAACTGCTTTCATCAATAAAATGGGTAGAAATGCTGTTTGCCATAACGGTTGCATAATTCATAAATGCACATCAGTATCGCCACTGAGGGAGGGGCTCCAAAAATCGACGAATGAGCTCCTATTGCTCTTGTGACGCTGAATCTTTGAAACGGTGCATAGGAGTGCATGCTGTTGTTTGCGTTTTATTTTGCATTTCTTTCGCAGTTGTAAATATATGGCGTATAAATGCTGCTATTATTTTAATAGAAAAATTCATAGTGCTTTTATTTTATAAGTTTATTCAATCGTCAGCATTTCACTTTCACGAAACTTACCATGCACTGGATATTTGGATTAATGTTCGTGGCATATTATAGCTCTTTATATCGAGGAAATGACCCAAGCTACAATCAGCCTCAACTATTATGCGTTTGCTAACACCGGTGGACTAAGAGAATTCAAGTGTATAATTTTTTTACTGAGCTGAAAATAACTGTAAGTGTTACAAACAATTTAGAATGTTCTTATCTCAATGCCTGCATTCCTTTGATTTTGAAAGTGTAAGATTCAAAATACATATTTCGAATGATCCGATTATGCCTGTTGGTAACATTAAAAGTTACATATGAATAAACTAAATATATTTATTGTGAATAAGATAAATTCATTCTGTTTGAAGAGTATTTCTTGTGCAAACAATACATTTAAGTGCGAACAGTTATTAATGTCAAATTTAACACACTAAATGCGTAGCGATGCAAACTAGGAAAGTTCACTTTGAATAAAACTGTTCATTGGGGATTATTATACATCATGTTTTCATATAGACCGCAATAAAAAATGCGAAGACTTCTACTGTTAACATACATAATTATCCTTACATTTGATCTAACTTCGCACTGAAAACTTTTACAAAAAATGCACGATACTTTAATTTGTACAGGAAATTGCATATACAGAGCAGCAAAAGTTATATGAAATGACAGAAATATTTCTGGAAGCCTATTGGTTCATTCTAGAAGCCACTGCCTTAGAGGCGATAGAGATGTGCACTTATGAAATATGCCCCCGCATGTTTTCTTTAAATAGGTAAAAAATAAGAATACACAGCAGTCAACGCCTCTAACCACTATATTAATCAGACAGGCTCGCCATATCACAAGTGATTGAGATATTGCTGAACCTAGCTAACTGTTAATCTTCCATCCTAATTTGGAGAGAGTATACCACGGTTTTCGATCCGATAATCTTCCACCCCTCTTTTAACACAAACCTTTCGATAGAACATTCGGCCAGCCTAGCACTTCGAGGATCTCTTCTCGCAAAGACACTATATGCTTATAAACACCCATGCCTTGTCCATGATTCGAACTCGGGCTCAAAGGCACGGCATTTAGTGTCACCAGCCACTTGTAGTAGCCTCATATCGCTAGCTGTCTGGAATTTCCTAACTGCCGGACATCCATTCGTCATCTACTCCTATGCATCTAATTCGTAGGCAAAACAAATGCAGATTACCCTGGTTAGAATGGCGGTTCCGAATAAACTTGAGATGGTATGTCCTCCGAGATCCCTTCTTGAACCTATCCTCTGGAACATCTTTGCCCACAGTGTCTTCTACCTGTTCGATAACAAGGAAGAAGTCACGCTTGAAGTACTTAGATGATTTTCTACTCACTATGGCAAGCCGCAGCAGCCTGGAAAGACGAAGATAAGATTGTCTCGATATATTTGATGAATGGGTGAGTACACGTAAGCTACAGCTCTCGGTCACCAAAACACAGGCATTTATCATAGATCGAGGACTCCACGCTGTGCAGTAATCCATTCCACCGACTCCTAAGCTCTTCAGTTAAACATGTCAAGGAATTCAAGTACCTAGGAGTAGTCTTGGATAATAGACTCCTCTGGTAGCCTCACTAAAACTAAAGATGTATACTCTTACTAGTAAAATGCTCTTCACAATAGCCTTAGTAAGACGGGCAATCCCGAGAAAGAAACTGAGGCTATGGTACAAGGTAGTAGCGGAACGAAATGATTTATATACATCAGCAGTTGGGGGTAATACTTTCACAACCCACATGAGGAGATTATTATTCATACTACAGGGACAACAGCGTAATACTTCGAAGGCAGCCTTGCAGCTTATGGCAGGATTGCCTCCATTAGACTTATTAATCAATACAGAAGCAACAATAGTAAATGTTTCCTCTCATACGATGAACCAAGAGTCTTTGGGACAAATCTATGAGCAGTAATCCTCATCTCCCGTGCCATCCAGCTAAAAAACCTCCTTGTCAAGACCATTTACCTTTACAGGAACCTGCAAATCACTGGGCTAGAAGTGCATACACGGATAGCTCCAGAACACCAGAAAGCACTGGAAGTGCGTTTCGTGTTCTCGTAGAGGGTGACGTGACACATGTATGGAGTCGGAAATTAGGTTTCGAAAACTCCATTTCGATGCTGAATTAACTCCATTAGAGCTACACTTTTATACATGAGAAATGCATCTAAGCATATTTACACCCACTCTGCTTCAAGCCTAGCAGAATAGCCAGGATCAGTTCCAGGAATACTTACTTAATTGATCTATACTCAATTGGATTCCTACTCACACAGAAATTACAGGCAATGAGTTAGCGGACATTGTTTCCAAAGAAGCAGCAAACTCAACTTCATTCTGGGAAGTTCCAGTACTAAAGCTGATCGCATTCCTGAAGAGGGTGACTCTTCAAAAATTAATCTCTGTATAACAAAAGCAGTAGGCAGGTCACGACAGGACATTGGGTCTATAGGTTTCTTTCCAAAGTGTCGCTGGAACTGCATCTGTGAGTAATTATCCGTTATAGTTAATCACAGGACATGGACTTCTTTCTGATAATCTTAGACTTTTTGATATCAAACAGGATAGCAGCTGCGAGTATGGGAAGAAGGTTTATCCAGGTCACTTTGTGTTTTCCTGCCCATATTTAGCATACATCATGGCAAAATATCCAATCTATTGTCCATAACGGTTTCAGAACCTGAAATACAACAGGGTTGCTCGGCAGAAGCTAAAAGTTATAACAGATCAGTGTACCAGAAAATATGCCTAGTGCACGAAAATACCCGACGTTGAATTCCTTTTTCTGCATTTGTGTTAAGTATTTGTATTTGTAATTTAGTAGTAGCATCGTTTATGTATTTACGTATCTTGAATGTTATGTATGCCTATCTAGTGTTCGCATTACATGGTAACCTAACCATATTCTGAGTAATATTCACATCCTGCATTTATATGTATTATTTGTGCATTTCTTGGTGACACTTCTGTCCCACTCAGATTTTAATCTGCGTTTACTTGATTTAAGAAATGGCTCCTGATCTGTCGGACTGACCTCGGAGCTGTGATCAGTCGGATAGTGGTTTACATCTGTTGGGCTCGTAACCAATTCCGCACGGATGTAGGAAATATATCTGAGTTGGGAGCCAACTCAGCCTTTTAAGTCAATAACCACTATACCGGCCGCGAGGAGCTTCAATTACAAGTTGGAAGATTTGTGGTTTTAATTCCAGCATAGTCGATTTTTCACATTTTTATTGCAAATATACTAATGGTCTGTGGAGAGCCTGACGTAAAATGTGATAGCTGATAACTGGTGATCTGGATTTGGTCAATTGGGTGTCGTACCTCTCCATAGTTCCTTTCTAATTCATTCATAATTCGAATCCCAGTGAGGGTACAGCTGTTTTTTTTTCAGGTTCCGAGCACTGAAACTCTTAATGGTCTTTATAAGTTCTGAATTTACGTTAAATCAACGCTCTTAAAATTTTTATTTTTAGTCCAAAGGGGAAATTTGTCCAGAAGGACTATTAATTTCGTTTTGGCATTTTGTGTCGATTTACTAAAAGCGTTGTTTCACTTTTCAAATTTTTGCCACCAAATATTAGCGCCCTGTATTATATTTAAAGAAATTAAATAATGAAGAATCTGCATAAATGTGTGTATGTTTCTCGCATTGTGCTAAAACAACGGTATCTAGAGCCGTCAAATTTTGAATATTGAATGTTTCCTCCCCAATATAGGCAACTGGAAACCCACATTTGAAATCTGGAATTTGTTTTATTATCGATTTCATATTTTGTAAAACTTTAACGAATTTTCGATGAACAAGCTCAAGGATTTCAAAGTGAGAAATGGCAGCATAGTACAGAAAAACATTTTTATCTCCATCGCGCGAGACTGTATATCGGGAATTTTGAAGAAATGCTCATTTTAAAATTATTTTACGATGTTCCTCTTAAACTGAATTTTATGGTTTAAGTGCGAAGAACATGATATTTAATAAGCAAAGGTAACACACAAAATGCTACAAAAAACGCCTCTTTGGACGTAATTTAAAATTTAGAACCTTTCAGATTTTTTTTATATTTCCTTCTAATTTATTTCTTCTAAATACTTTAACCTTGTGAAGTTTATATATGTTTATTAATGACTAGCCGCTATGCGGCCGCTATGCGGCCAGTCTTTTAAACGTACCGGAAAATGCTTAAAAGACACACCTGGGACCTATGGCCGCGTAAGTTCTTCCAACTTTTTTCTCTTTGTTAAGATTCCAACTCTCTCTTTGTATACGGCCCTGATGTATCTCCAGAAAAACATATACATCTTGAATTTTTAGCAAATTAATTGCATGAGATGTGCATTAAACATTTATTAAAGCGTAATTTATATCCCCGTTCTTAAGCATCACCATGACAACATAAAAAATTATATAAAAATTCTACAATAAAATTTAAATTTTTTAAACACTTTCTTACTCGATAGTTTGAATGATCCTTTTTCTGAAATTTTGAAATGTTATGATAGTTTAGGTAATCTTCTGAGGAAATGTGTCAGCAGTCACATCGCAGCCATTTAACTTGTATAAAATATTACAAGGAAATGAGCAATATCCCTTGATACAAATGTTAATTATCCTAATAAAGTAATTAAACAATTTACCGTTGCAAAAAGAAACAACTTTTTAATTTCTTAAACTTTTCAGTCTCTTAAAAAGAGTAACATAAGAAATACGATGAAAAATTCTTGCCAAACCGAAATTTTTAAAAGAATGAAACTATTCAAAATGATGCAATTTTATCAAAAATCTATCAACAACAATAACAAAGGAAAATTGTTGCCAAAACTACATTTTAAAATATATGAGATGTGAGAAGTGTATTCGGAAGCTTCATTTAAAAAATTTTTTAAAAATATAAAATATTATTATTTTTCCAAAATTCCTTTTTTAAAAGGAGTCGAAAGGATTAAAGTTCAATGTGTCCAAAAATCAAAGGAAAATAAACAGCACATTTTTTAAAATAAGTTTTTTTTTTAATTCTGCTGAAAAGGTGTTAAACACCTTCCTAAATAAATTTGTATTGAATCGATTTATTGAAGTACGAAATTTATTTTAAGTTCGTAAAATAGCTAAGTGTCTGCGCTTCACGACGATGTAAAAATGAAATGTATAGAGTGAAATCTCGCTTTCTTGTATCCCATTATGTCTCAAAATGACGCGATTTGGTCACAAAGCATAAAATTAAAAAAATTCTAAATCGAATTTCGAAAAACTCGCTTCGAGATGCACTGGCTCTTGTGTAGATACACCTATGTACCAAATTTCGTGGCCCTGGGTCTATTAGCTTACTCGCAACACGAACGAAAGACACACACACACATACACACAAACACAGACTCTTTGTTTTATTATATGTAGAGATTAAAATCACTAAATATTTTAACTTTCAAATATTAGTGTAAATCTTAGATTATCAGCAGTTTAAAAATTCGGTTTTTGTTCCGTATTACTTTTGAGTTAAAGAATGAAAACAATTTTGATTTGCTATAAATTTTTCTTCGAAAGATTTTCTTCATTTACATACAACATTTCATTAAATAGATGTATATTTATCAAAATATTAATACCATTTAAATTTTTTCCTCGGTCACAGTTTTCAGAATTATTATGTTTATGTCGGAACAGAAAATTCAGCGCTGTCTTCACGGGGATTCGAAATTTCTTAAACTCCGATTACCAGCAGGGCGAGCTTCCAATTTCACCACGAAGGTACTGGGTAAGGAAGCAGAAAATTCCTTACAGGTCATTGGTGAAAAAATCTAATCATTTTAACTGAAGAATAAATATTTTCCTTTGAAAGTGATGTTTCACTTTTGTGAACATTTAAGATGTCAAAAAAATACTCTCAACTGATTAGTTGAAAGATAGATGCATGATATAAATAGCTTTCCCAAATGGATATACGAAAAGAGACTGTTTGTGAAAGCTGCCTTTTTCCGCGTCCGGAAAGCGTATAAAGCTTTCCGCTTGATTAAATACGAAGGCAAGAAAAAGATTTTAGAGTTCTATATACTGGAGGAAGACCTTAATCGTGATCGTGGCCTTGCGAACGTGACCATCTTTGGTGAATTCGCTTTTGTTTGAGAAGAATTACTCTTAGGGAAAAGAAGCGAAAATCTCTATTATATCCCAATCGAGATAAATATTTTCAAACATTTTGGAAATATAAAATAAATGTAGCAAAATAATAGTGAGATATAGTTTGTTTTCTAAAACAAATCTCTAGAGTTATCTTAGGACTAGATTTCTTGAATACGCTTTCTTTAGAAGATTTCAGCTTCCATTCTTTCGAGATCAAGACAAACCTGCACTACTGCGAGGACCTTCTTTTATATATTAAAGTCTGGCTCAAGCCAGGCAATTTACAACCCTTACAATTTATAACCCGATTTTTCAAGGAAGTAAAATTAACTGAGAAATAGGTTTAAAGCATTTTTTTTACTTCCTTGTGAGATGTGAAGGAAATATTGTAATCTCGAAAAATTCCGGTTATCATATTTCAATGGAGATATCTAACACTTTGACTGTTCCCGAATCCGATTGCGCGCCTCTTTTACGTGACGTCTGTGCACCGCCCAAAAAAAAAGGGACAGTTCTGTGTATCCTGTTCTACTGGGCCAATTGACGAAATTCAACTTGCGTTTTTAGTGTATCGAAAACGTGAATTAGGATATGTATTAGATTTATATATAGCATTGTTTTAATATAGTATTTTGACACAAAACCAGACCTTTTTCTGAAATGACTTGCCAAATTTTTTCCGTATTTCAATTCTACGACTCAAATAATGCCAAACGGCCACGTTTTGTAAAAATCGCACAAGTACTTTTTAAAAAATTAGCTCTCAAAATTTTTGCTCCTCAATGTTAATTGAATTTGGTATATATTTATTAACCTCTCTTTTTTGTTATGAAACTTGTTTGATTCTTCCTTTCACGCCCACCAGCGGCCGAGCGGTAAAGACGCTGAACACTGGTAGTTCGGTTCGAGGTTCGAATCCCGCGAACGGGCTGGCTGCATGGGCGTTTTCGTGGTTTTCCCCATGTGTAACGTGTATACGAGCCAGTTTCCCTTAGAAAGTCCTCCACGAAGGCATCTCTCCCCTTAGGCAGATAGCCCTCGTGTGCTTTGCCATAATTGAATAACCTAACCTAACCTTCCTTTCACATTTCGCAATTTAGGTTCATTCCAAGTAAAATTCACCCATTTTTTTACTATTTATTTTTAAATAAGGTTTTAGGAAAACGTTTTGAATTATAACCTATAAAAATTTTATCAAGCCTACCTGCAAAGCATTAGAGTTTTTTATTCAAAATTTCCGAAGATATACGTGAGTTTAGATATTGGCGCATTTGAAAATTGGCACGTTTCTTGAAAGCGATAAAACGTCAAATGTGGTTTAGGAACTTTGTTAAAATTATTTGAAAGATAGAGCGATGTGTCTTTTTTCCCCCTCGTGCACAATGTAAAAAGGGAAAAGGAAAATAGCTTGCCATATATTAAGATGTTAGGTAAGGGAATTATTCTTGACGCAAACTGCAAATAAAATGGACCGAGATAAAATTTTGAATTTCTCCGTAAATTTTGCAGAATTTAATATTTATGCATAATTTGAGTCGTAGAATCGAAGTAAGGAAAACAATTAGCATGTCATTTCAGAAAACGTCCGATTTTGGCTATACATAAATCTAATACATATCCAAGTCGCGCTTTCGAGACATGAAAATCGCAATTTGAATTTCGTCAATCGGCCCAGTAGAACGCGAAATATAGAGCTGTCCCATTTTTTTTTTTTTTTTTTTTTTTTTTTTTGCAGTGTCCATACGGACAAAATAAAAGACACTTGTGTTTACAAAACGGACTGTAAAATGGGTTCAAAAGGGATTTTTTTTTGTAACCTCTGTACGTACACGTACGTATGAATGTATCTCGCAATAACCCAAAAATGATTAGCCGTAGAAAAATATAACCCTATCCTCCTTTCCAGCTTAAAAGTCCTTACCCAGCTTTTATTTTTACAATCATTGGTGGTAGTCATATACTTCCAGCTACAAAAGTGCTTTAGATGATGAAAATATTCATATTTTGGCAATTTCAATTTAAAAAATAATAATAATAATTTTCAACAAATAATGAAATCTAACTTTGAATATGAGGTCCTCCATTTCCTATACTTACCTTTGGGAAAGTTTTATACTCGTTATGAAAAAATAAAGAAATTTGATTGATGGCAAAATTTGACCGAGATATTGAAATTCTTGGTGTTATTTTCAATTTCCTTTAAAAGGTCGTTTAATTGCGTTAGATTAATTCGAGGGAAAACGTTTAAATGAAAAGCAGTAAAAAACGTGTATATTTTAATAGGCCGTCAAGGAAGTCATGTGTGTTCACATCAAAATATTCCGTTTGTACCTCTCGTCAAACTATATGCATAGATAAGGGAGTAACGTTTTCAGTCCAAAAAATCCATAGAAAATTTTCGGTCAATAGGGTTCCCACATCACATTTTCACTATATTCACAGTAATATCTCTTTGCTTGTATATCTGTGAGCGTGATGATTTTTTTCGTCAAGTATGCCTCATAGAGACATTAGGTATTTTTGAAGCAGAAGTCATGAAAAAGGAGCTATGCCCTCTCCGGGACTCGAACCACGGACCTCTCGAATACGCGCTGAGCATGCTCACCACTACACCACGAAGACATGCCAAGAAGGCGAGAGAAATACCTTATATACTCCCCTTTTAAGGAGCGACTGGGGATTAGGGGACCCAATCGCCAAATCCTGGAGAGGGAAAATCGTTATCCACCACATTTTTTTAGTTCGAGCGCCACTTGTAAAAACGTGTTTTTGAAGCAGGAGTTATGAAATATGAGGAATGTCCTCGCCGCGACTCGAACCACGGACCTTTCGAATACGCCCCGAGCGTGCTGACCACTACACCACGAGGTCATGCCAAGAAGGCGGGAGAAATATGATATAAGCTTTTTTGTCAAACGTCCAAAATTCCCTTTTACCGTATATAAGCCTTTTCCATTCATGTAAAGATTTGATTAGATTTGGGGGGAAAGTGCGCAACCGGAAGTGGTATTTTACATGAAATCCATAGCAAGTTCCAATGGACAGTAGGAAGTAATACTTTGCGAGAAGTTCATGGCACTTTTTAATAAAAGAAACTATGCTAAAATATAATCCAAAACTTTTAGCATTTAAGACATTATCAATGGGAACGAACAATTAGATTTTTTGACTAAAACTGATAGAACGGAATTGATACTTCATAAGGTATTTCTTCCGCCTTCTTAGTATGCATTCGTAGTGTAGTGGTCAGCACTCTGAACGCGTATTCGAGAGGTCCGTGCTTCGAGTCCCGGTGAGGGCAATGCTCATTTTTCATGTCTCCTGCTTTGAAATAACCCAATGTCTCTACAACTTGAAGATTTGAACACAATTCCTTTAAAAATATATATACAGGATGAGTCTAAATGAAAGATGAAGAAATGTGACTTCATGTGCCTTCAGAAGAAAATGTCCACTGGACTTTCACATCCGGGGCAAATAAAATCTTTAACGTACGAGACGCCTGTGAATTCGGTTGCAGATGTCGCAGCGAGAATCGTTGTTGCCGTAAAGAAAATTAAGCCAACGCCAGGAATCTTCGAGATGGTGTGCAAGTCATTCATTCGCTGGTGTGAACTGTGCAACACTTTGAGCGTGACCGCCACTTTGAGCATTTTCTGGGTTTTTCTGTGATAAATAAATTAGATTGTGCAACTTTTGGTGTCTTTCATTCGCTTTACCAACACTCTTGTAAATTCATGTTGGAATTCTAATTTTACTCTTTTCTGCCTCTTAGAGTAGAGTCCAACACTACGTTCCATGATAATTATTGCTCATCTGGATGCGTACTATCACCCCTCTTATTCTGTAAAACAATTTACACTCACCATTTATATATTATGAGTTAATCCAAAATTTTTTTAATTTGGTATTTAAAATAGGTATGTCATTAAGAACAGGTGTGTTATTTATAAGCATTAAATGTATCCTTTGAATTATAACGAATGCAACAAGAACAAACTCATTATAAAGACGAGCTCTCGTTCTGAAGAAATTAAACGTATTAGTCTCAATCCTCAATTTTGTGTTTGTTTCACTTTTGCGTGAATCACTTTTCATTTACATGGATGCTGCCACCAATCTATTATTTTTAAAGAAATAATGCAGCAAATATAAACAGAAGGGCAAATATAAAAAATTCATGGCAATACTTAGCACTTTATTTAGAATTTGAATATTTTTAAAAAGCTTTAATCTTTTTAAAGATTTTATAACTTTGTTGTGCAATTTTAAGCGGGGTTCAGTGCAAAGTAAGTTTTCGGGTTTCACCCTTTTATTTCACAGTTCAACGGGAAAAGCCCCTTACACTGATAAACGAATAATCGCTTCAGTGTGGGAACAGAGCCGTAAGACTCAAGAAGGATTAACTAACCTTTATTTCTCAAAAATAAGGATCAACACAGTCTGCTCCTATCTCGGAGCGTACAGCGAAGCCTCCACTTTGGCTTAAACTCAAATTAATAAGAATTTAACTAATGCTTAACGAGAAGATATAGCCGAACCTATCAGGATTCTAAGTACTTCGCCCCTAAATCTCAATTAAGTAGGCGAAGCTATCGAGGGCCTGAAGTATGACCGATCGTAGTAATTGCTTAGAGAGAGACGTAGCCCACATGCAAACGCGCGCTAGTCAGAAAATCTGTCTCTCTCATGAAGTCAATAAAACATCGACTTAAATACTACTCTTATTCATTTGCATTAAACGCGTTTCTGAAAATACATTCTGGTAGGAGAAATTGTAAACTGAAGCTAGGAGGGATAGGAAAGGTGCATAAACTTAAAATAACTGTTATAAAATTAGGATAAACCTTACAAAGTGACGTTTAAAAAAACCAAAATGTCAAATAAAAAATTTGTCATCTTAATGTCATACAAAATTTGTCTTAAGAAAATCGAACTTTTATGCCACGAAGTGAGAAAAGACTAAAAAAAAAAAAGTAAGGAATACTTAAAACTCCAGCGTTAATTCTAAAGATATGCTGTTTTCAAAAATTGTGTGATTGTTAAATCTTTTATTTTTGAATCTGCGACACGATATGAGCGGAGGATATATTACGATCGATGTGATAATTTCAAATAAAGGCTTATGTGCAGATGTGTACATGAGCACGTGCTATAATAAAAGTAGAACAGAATAATAATAGAATAGCAGAACGATAATGGAAGATTAAAATAATAAGAAACAAGCAGTATTTATAATTAACATTAAGCTACAAAGTTTGTAAACATATTAGATTTCACTTAACACTTTCTTTACTTAAAACTCCTTGTTATTTAAAATATCGAATTGAGGGGAGCCCACGTGCTGGCCACATAATTTTTTCAATTGTAAAAATATCTCAATTAGAACGCGAGACGAGATAGGGCCAAAAACTTTCCTGACGGGCCTCGGTAAAACTTTTCTCGCCAGTTTGGCGATATTTAACAACTTCTGGCCAATTTGGAGAATTCCTGGAAATTTCGGGAAATTGCATTTTCAAAGCCCATGTCCGATAAAAATATAAAAATTCATAGGGATTTTTTTGCCTAGAAAGGTTTTATCCCGAATGGGCTGTTGTTCTCGAAACGGAATTTTGCATCGCCGACTACAAACAACAAATCATTTTTCAAATTGTTGCCACCAAATATTAGCGTCCTGTTTTATTTTTTAAAAATTTAAATAATGAAGAATCTACATGTATGTATGTACGTTCCTCGCAGTGTGAAAACATGGCGGTGTGATTTCTCGCAGTGTGAAAACATGATCGAATTTTGAATAACGAAGTGCCCCACTCGAATATGTGCACGTGGAGGCCCGAATTTTGAATCTCGAATTTTATATTTCATATATTTCAAAACTTTAATTAACTTCTAACAAGCTCAACGATTTGAAAGCAAGTACAGACAACACTGTACGAATTAAAATATCGTTATCTCCAGTACTCGAAACTATAAAATTCTAAAAATGTGCTGCTTTTAATTATTTTGAAATTTTGTTATTCAATTTAATTTTATGCGGCGTAAGTACGATAAACATGGTTATTTAATTTACAAATTTAACGTGCGAAACATTACTAATAAAAAGACAGAAATAAAAAAAATTTTGCATGTATACTGATATTGCTACTTTCTACGGATTCGTTGATGTGGAGCGATTGATGACAACACTTGATGAAGACTCAAAACACAATTTAGTCCTCAGTATTTCACAGAACAGTTCCCAAAGACGCGTTACAGTATTAAAAAACTACAATAAACGCACTGAAATAATCAGAAACAGAGCCTTCAGACTGTCAGGCTATAACAATGAAGACAGCTTCACGGCAAAGCACTAGAGTAGGGCTCCCGTCTCGGTTGATTGCTCTCAAGCTAGCTCTGCGCTCAAACCACTCAAGATAAGAACTCGAAGTTGCAATTACTCCGCGTACAGGAAGGATTTATATAGCTTTTGGCACGCCTTCGAGACCATTCTAGAGAAAACCGCTAAGATTTCATTCTAGATTCTTCTCGCTCCGTTTATAGCATATCGCCCATTTTGTCGCCAAATGGGCGATTTCCCGCTAAATCTGGCAACCCTAAAGCCACTCTGCGGTGAAACTATCTTACCGCAGCTGGACATTTCGTAACAATATGTTAAACTGAGAAAAGACAGAAAAAAATATAAAATGTACTCCAACACTTGACAAAGCATCAGGAATTCTAAACATATGCTGCTTTTAAAGTTTTTGTAATTTTATTGTTGAATTGCATATAGCGTAAGTGCGAAGAAAATGATGCTTCATAATAAAACTAAGAAGACAAAAAGAAATGAGTTAGCAGGAGTGAGCGCAACAGCAAACTGATAGACTGTGAGGATGGAGAAAGCCTAAAAAACCTAAACAAGCGCTTTGGGCTTTTGTTTTCGCATAAATACAGAAATAACACGAAATCATTAAAAGTTCAGTGATGTTCTTTTGAGATTTTCTAGCTTCTTTAATCTATAATTTAGTTCGTGCCATTCAATGATATTCTTTTGAGATTTACTAGCTTCTTTACTAGCTTTCGTAATGTTCTTTTGAAATTTACTAGCTTCTTTAATTTATAATTTAGTTCGTGCTATTCAATGATATTCTTTTGAGATTTACTAGCTCCTTTACTAGCTTTAGTGATGTTTTTTTTTACTAGCTCCTTTACTAGCTTTAGTGATGTTTTTTTTTTGAGATTTACTAGCTTCTTTAATCTATAATTTAGTTCGTGCCATTCAATGATATTCTTTTGAGATTTACTAGCTTCTTTACTAGCTTTAGTGATGTTCTTTTGAGATTTACTAGCTTCTTTAATCTATAATTTAGTTCGTGCCATTCAATGATATTCTTTTGAGATTTACTAGCTTCTTTACTAGCTTTAGTGATGTTCTTTTGAGATTTACTAGCTTCTTTACTAGCTTTCGTAATGTTCTTTTGAAATTTACTAGCTTCTTTAATCTATAATTTAGTTCGTGCTATTCAATGATATTCTTTTGAGATTTACTAGCTCCTTTAATCTATAATTTAGTTACGTGGCATTCAATGATATCCTTTCGTGATTTATTTCGTGTTTTTAATTGTAATTTTGTTAGAATTGGTACGCAGAAAGAATTTTCATACAAGTAATTTATAAGTTTTCAAACGTTTGAAATACATTATTAATATTCTCATGAAATTTCATTACTTAAACCTTATGTAAAATTCATATATAAAAACTCATTAAACTAGAAGTATTTTAAATTTCCAATTACTGCAAATAGTATTGCGACTGGTTATATGCCAATACTGAAACCTGCCAGTCTTTTCTAGAATACAAATTCTTTGATGTAGAGTGAATGAGATCTTTTTAGAAAAATCATTAGTCCAAAGGGGCGGTAAACCACAAGGGCTATTAGTCTCAAAACGGCATTTTGTAGCCTTCCACTGCAACCGGCGGATCACTGTTTAAATTGTTGCCGCCAAATATTATCGCCCTGTATTATATTAGAAGAAATTAAATAATGAATAATCTGCATGAATGTGTGTATGTTTCTCGCATTGTGAAATAACGACGGTACCTAGAGTCAAATTTTGAATCATGTAATCCTCGACCCGAACATAAGCACTCAGAGCCCCAAATTTTGAATATGTTTTATATTCTGTTTCATATTTTATAAAACTTTAACAAATTTTTTATTAACAAACTCGACGATTTCAAAGCAAGTAATGGCAATACTGTACTGAAAAAAACATTTTTATCTCCAGGGCGCGAGACTGTGCATTGGAAATTCTAAAGATAAGCTGTTTTTAAATATTTTGCGATATTGCTGTTTAATTGAATTTTATGTGGTCTAAGTGCGAAGAACATGATATTTAATAAATAAATGTAACACACAAAATGTTAAAAAAAACGCCATTTTGGGCGTAATATAAAATCTGAAAGCTTTCAGATTTTTTTCTTTTTTTAGGAAAGGCATTAGCCATTTTTAGGCTTTTGCCAAAACAAAGACTGGAAGCAGTGGTTATTTAATTATGGAGGCACCTAACAGATAGCTACCCTTACCTTCTATGAAGGGGCAGAAAATTTACATCCATGCCTTCTCCCGGATTCGAACCCGGGCCTTTTGGTATCATAGTAGGCTCATCTAACCAGTATACCATCTGGGCGGCTTAAAAAAGAATTATATAAATCAAAACTTCTCATGACAATATGCTGAGAAGCTCACCTGGTCGTCTGCTAGTAACTTAATCCGATAACTCTGTAAGGTTTTAGTTAAACTAACAAAGTTTTATTTTAATTTATACTTTTCTATACGTTCTCATTTCAACTTCCCGTTAGAAGAAGCGCGTGTTTTCAGCTTTATGCTAATTTGAAGTGGAGCCAAGTTCTATTTAAACGAGAGGTAGGAACCTCTCAGTGTGAGAGAGCTTTTAGTCTCAGACCACGGTTACTCTATTCGACGTTCGCCTGACTAGCTAGTATTTGAATTCTAAGCCGTTAGCGCTTTTACGTGATTGCTTATTGAAGTAATTCCAAGTGCGTCAGTATTAGTTAAATCTTGCTACGCACCATTTAGTTTAGAGGCCAACCTCGCGTTATAGCTCTGTGAGCAACGACTTTTTAATTTCTATTTAGTTTTAGTTTAAATATTATTTGATTGTTCCTTTTAGACCAAAGAGCGGTCTCTATTTTCTGTATCCCTCCCGAGTTGGGAAGTGGTTGTAAATAATAGTGATTTAATAAAAGAGGATTTTAAATCCCTTTCAAGTGCAGTTCTTCAACCACTTAATCACAGTATTCTACCACAGAACATAGTTGCATTCAGCTCCCTGTTCCAGATCAGGACTTTAAGCTGTCACGAAGATGTTTTCCAAGAATATGCACCGAACACACAGTCCTGACAACTCCAACAATCTCTTTTCTAATCTGATCATTTATTTTTACTTACGTATAAATGGATATATTTCGTGCTTCAATTTGTATACAGCCCCTAAATATAATCCCCGATTTTAAAATGAAATATCCCAGTTCACTTCTATTATACGAGAATCATGCGCTTTGCATTTTATTTTTTGTAGTGCACACAAAATTTTTTTATAAGAATAGGGATTGAAGGAAGGTATACAATGTTAAATTTCGTAATTTTTACAAAATTAATTTTTTTAAATCAAAAAGTATGATTATATGTATTATTTAAACTTTTTTTAAATTCGAAATATACTTCTACGACCAACGATTCTCAAAATAAAAGCCCGGTCATGATTTTTGTGGTGTATATGACTGGACTTCTATTCGATTATACACCGTGTGATAATATGCATACGATTAACTTCATTGAAAATTCTGTTCATAAGGATACATTTCAGAAATGCAAGCTGCGATATCATAAATAATAAGAGTTATTAATTATTGCTTATCATGTTCGTCAGAAATTATTAAAATAATTAGTCTAAAACTTCGTAGACAATTTATATGTTAAAAGTAACTCCCTCTATTAGAAGCATTTTTCTATGTATAAATATCATTTTAGAATTAAAATTTTATTTGAAAGCTCTTATATAAGTGTGTAAAATTAAAGTGAAGAGTTTTGTAGTTTATCATCTGTTTACTAAAGAACAATGATTCATTCAATATGCAGATAAGAAAATTGCTTTGGGAATAAGCCCTTTCTTTTTGTTTTGGTTCCAGTAATTTAAAGGAGACTTTTGTTAGCAAGTTTGAGTACATAAATTATTTCCTGTAATTATGTACTTGCGATAAATGAGCTGATTTACGGTTTGTTACGGCTCAATTTAGTTTCGTAAAACTTTCCCTTACATTGTATGTTTATTTCTAAAGCAATTTATTCAAGTTATTGATTTCCAGTTTGGGAAAGCAAGCTAATTCAATACTTTGTGTTACCCATAATTTTCACATATACAAATTAGCGTTGTTATTTGTTTCTGATATTTGTCAAACGTTTTTAGTTACTTAAGACTGAATTTCAATTCTTCGAAACAAATTGATATTAACTTAAATTTATTTTAACATAATTCTTGGCAACAGTTAGATTAATATTAATTGAACTTACGTAAATTAACCAAGATGGAATTATTTTAAATTAAGAATATTAAATACTTTAAAATTAAATTTTGAATATTACGATGTTTATTTAATATTTTGTAATCTTAACCATACTGAAAGCTGCTATTGAAATTAAATATTTTAATGTTTAATTTTTTTCAGTCCTAATTATAGTCGGAATTTTATTTCAAATTAGGATTAATAATAAATTTAAATATTTTTTAAACTTTTGAATTTTTTATTTTTACATTTAATTTTTTTTTTTTAATTTTAACTCTGAATTAACTCATTATTTTTTGTGCTAACCTTTGCTTACAAATTTTATTTATAAGTCAATACGTCAAGATTCTGTTTCTGACTTTAATTCTTGGGGAATTTATAGTATATCGTGTCAGTGTGGCTTGAGATATATTGGCCAAACAAAAAGAGCGTTAAAGTTTCGTATCAAGGAACATGAATCTTATGTCCGAAAGGGCGAAATTAACAAGTCTTCAATAGTGTATCATAGTTGGAAATTTAATCATAATTTTGACTTTGGATCTGCAAAAATTATCCAAAAAGCTTCTTCCGTTGGTGAATTGGATTTTCTTGAGGCTTTTCTTATTCACAAAGATTTAGCAAGTTTAGTTAACGATTTTAAGTCTAATCCAGTCCTTCCTAGCGCTTTTAAAATTCTATTAACATAATTCTTGATGATTATTTTTCTCGATAGATGGCGTTGCGTCCTCGCGCGTGGTTCTACCCGAGAGTACAAAAAGCCGTTACTCAGCTTTCTTTCCCCTTCTTGTATTTTGTTCTCCTGATGAGGAGGGACCTGTAGCTGCCCTTGAAATCGATTGAGTGTTTTTAGTGAATGTACGCCAAATACAAGGTTGTGTTAGCGAATTTGAAAGTCAATACGTCTTTGAAAATTTTGCTTTGGAATATTTAATCATAGTTACTTTCTTTCTTTGTTTATGATTTTTTATTATTTCCTTGCACGAAGTAAAGGAAGTGTTGTAATCATGAAAAATTCCGAGTATCATATTTCGACGAAAGTATCCATTTCGACAGCTATCGAATGTAATTTAACGATGTTTCTGCGTGACATCTGTACGTAAGGAAAGAATAAAGGACTCTTTTCCCCCCAAATAAATTCTAAAACTGGTTTAAAGTGGATTCCGAAGAGATGTTTTTCGTGGCGTCTGTAGGTACGTTTGTATGTATCTCGCATAACTCAAAAAGAGTAGTCTCAGAAAGTTGAAATTTTGTGCATAGGAGTGCTATAACATGTAGTTGTGCACCTCCCTTTTTGGTTTCAATCGGCCGCACCAAAGGTATATATATATATATATATATATATGCCCACTCTGTTACTCGGCTCCGTGAGCACAGGTGTTTTTTATTCTTATCTGTTGGTAAATTACGCATTTTTTGCTTTAAAAATTATAGAATAATGTTCTTATCTTGCGGTTAGAGTTTTATACCTTTAGTTAATCTGTACGCAATAGTTGTAGAAGTATAAACAATTTAAAAGTTGTTTAACTGTGGCTAAGCTTAATTTGTTTTGCCATAGCAGCCATAGTTGTTTACATTTGAAACTTAGCAGAATAGTGAATTAAGTCAGTTTCTGCACCTTGGGTGTCTTTTTGCTAAGTGGGACCATAAGTAAACTTCGAATTTTGTGCACCGAAAACTCTGCCTTCTTACCTGCTGGCCGAATTACTTGCTTTTGCGTAGAAATTAAAATTTTAATTGTAGAAATTATTTTTAATTGTTTTAACTGTATTTGGTGCTTTATTTTTTCGTACATTGTTTTTATTTTTAATAAAGATATTCTGAGGTTTTATACAGCTTTGCCTTGTCGCGAAGTGAGAACTGAATTAATTGAATGGAAAATATCTCTAATGAAATTCGAGGAAATACTTTTAAATATAATGTCGGAAAAAATACGCATAATCTAACATTCTGTACAAGGAAATCCTGTGGTGTCCGCATCAGATTTTTTGCATTGATAGTGCCTTTCAAATTTTGTGATAATAAAAATTTTTTAAATTTAATAACGAAATCCAGAAATTTCTGACTTTTTGTTTGTTATTAAATTTTGAAATAACGTGCATTCTTGCAACATGGAATAAATCGAAACGATAATCTTCGGAATGAAATTTTTGGAATCTTTAACTTAATTTTTGCTGTTTTTTTATAATACATCTCATATATCTAGCTATTTGCGATTGGTAACTATCAAAAAATTTTAAATAAAGCATTTAATCCGTCATTGTTATGGACACAAATTTTCACTTTTAGTGGTGATGAAACTTCAAAGGATAAGACTTTTAAATCAAACAGAAATTTAACCGTCGAAAGGTTATAAATATAAAGTTCGGAAGAATGACTTTCCTATTCGTTACACTTAAAAATTTCTGTCTTTTCCCGATCAAACCGATTTCGGGTTGGATATATATTGCAAGAAAAGGATGCAGGTTACAAAGTTACAGAGTTAGTTTGGAATTATAATCAAGAAAACAGTACTTATTCACAACATTTTGGGGAATTTTGAAATTTTAGGTCCGAGTTCGTAACACTCCAAGGATTAAATGAATTAAATGTAATATTACACCATCTTAAAGATCGGAGAACCTTGAAATATAGATGATCTCTCGCGTTTCTACTTGATTAGCAGAAACGTTTTTTTTTTCGTTCTGATGCCATGATTCTAATCATCATACGCCGCCTCTCACCCTCTCGTTTTTCGACTAAAAGCGATAGAACAAAATTCATACAAAAAGCGCTTTTAAGTAACGTCACTTTAACTAAATGTCTACTATTAAAAGATTGAAGAATCCGTATGTTTGTTCCTGGGATTGTGGAAGAAACGGCGGCATCTAGAGCCAATAAATAATGAGCATATTCCACGCGAAACCCTAATTTTGAATTTCGATTGTGTTGTTACACTCTATACGAACCTGAAGAAATTCTGATTAGCAAACTTAGCGATTTGAAAGCAATGCCTGATGCGTTATCCCTCCGCAAAGCTTAAGATATCTTTCGAAATTTAATGAGAAAATGGCACGATTTAAAAGGAATATGATGTAGCTCGGCAAAAATAAGCAAATATTGAATTTATTTTCCAAGGTGAATTTATGTGTTATTGATTAACAAACTAAACGACTTTAAGGCAATAACCACAGTTCTGCATTTCGTTTAGTATTAAACTACTAAGCACCTAATTCTCAAACGAATCGAATAATGCTTTGAATTAAAATGAGCAACTAATGTACGCGTGTCCTGTCCAGCGCTCAACCCATGTTTTCAAGCCCCAGTCTTGACTAATGAACGAACGATGAAGTGTTAGAGTACTATGGATCGCAGACTTATTCAAACACATGACAGCCCAATAGAATTGTATAAACCCCAGTGTCACGAGAAAAGCAGAAGAAACAAGGCACTTCAAGAAAAGGTGATATTTTTATGAATTTCTACCCAAAAATATTTTTGTCTATGCTATTTATCATACTGTTACGGATTTCGTATTTATTTAGATATTTATTTGGAATTGTGATTGAAATTGCTTCATTTTACCATGCAACGCAGACGATTTTTGAAGAGAAAGCTACGTCGGAAAAGTAAAAATAAAAGAGAGCGTGCATTTTATATTTAATAAATGAATATCTCGTAATTGCTGTTGTCATCCACAAAAAGTGAGAAAAATCGAAGTTTTACCAGAATGTTCTAGTAAATAATTAAAAATCTTATAAAAGCCGAATTGAAACACCTCACCTCAGTTGTAATTGTAGCTGTTTTAAGCGAACTGTCTGTTTACTCAATGCTGTAGCGATTTCGCTGTGAGATAGAATTAGTTTCTCGGTTTTTGAATTGAGTTTTGCTAAATGTTTGAGATATTGTGATATTGTACGAATGTCTCTGAAGACATATTGCAGCATTTTGATTTATTTCTTGTGGAAAGAATAAACTTTGTTAACTTTTTAACGACTTGTGCATTCAATCCATAACGAAACAGTACGCAAGCAACAATACTTTTCATTGACTTTTCGTTTTTTTCTTTGAATGCAAAGGAATCTTTACCGAAAACTCTACTGCAGAGAAGGTCGCTCATATTGGTAATAACATCCTTGTTGAACCCACCCTTTACAAGAGAGAAATTAGTGTACACATCCGAGAGTAAGAGTATGCCAAATATGGTAAATTTTACTACCCGAAAAGACGAGGTGTGACTCTTTAACCGAGTTGTTTGAATGTCCTTTTGTGTACCACAGACAGAAGACGCAAAAATTTCTAAATAAGGTAAGTGGATATTTCCTTTGTGTAGTGCTTAGATGCTATAAGATGAATTTATTTTTTATCTTATTTCATTGTTTGATTTAAAATGTAGTTTACTGAGATTATATATTTTTTGTTTCGCTCTACTGTAGAATTGGGTGCTCTTTTGACTTTTTAAGTGAAAATAAATCGATGTGTACATGGACAATGTGAAGGGAGTGCGCAATGCCGAGTTTGTGCAATTCTTTGACTTGTTATTTGGACTTTGTACAGCGGCGATTTTGGGCGCAAAAATCGCCGCAACGCAAATACAAAATAATACGTCAAAGAACTGTACAAACTTGGTGTCCATGTGCCGCCAATTTTCGCTAAGGGGCACCCTTAGATATATTTTTATCGTTTATTTTTATCAAAAATATCTCACAACTCTGGAATTTACCACAGAAATACTCGTACAAGTGTTCACAATATCACACAGTGCAATTAGTAGTTACACTTCAAACTATTAAGAACATTAAAGACAACGCAATGCAAAGCGCATCTAAAGAGAAAGCTAAACCGATATCAAGCTGAACTCGGAATAATAACAACAGCAGCTAACTAAACAACAAAGAGAAGATACTCTCTCTCTTTGACCTTCAATATTTTTCAACTGGCCGCGAGATATTTCTAGTACTTTCTGCTTCTCGAAATGACTGTAAATCAATACAAGGATGAAATTACGGTTACAGCTAACCTAGTGGTCAATTACATTTATTAAATTTCAATACAAATTGCCGAGATAACCATTTACTCAATGCTAAATGAGCGTGCCCCTGTATTCTTACTTTTTCAGCATAGCTTTATTTTAAAAATTTGTCTTGCTCTACATTACAGAGAAAAATACAACAATTTTAATTATAATTCTATTAAAATTACCTATTTAAATACAAAATTCGTATAAACAGTTCTAGAATCCTGAAACGATTAAAATCAGTTTCTCAAAGAAAATATTTATTATTTTTTCATTTTCTAAATTTTTTTAGGATATTAATGCCTCTTATCTATAGTTGACTTATATAGAAAAAACGTATTATTAATATACCAAATTAACGTTTATCCAGATTTAAATTTAAAAGAGAGGATTGCATGAGAAGTTAAATATTTCATTTCATAAGTAATTATATTAACAAGTAATGAATGAGCAATTCATAAGTAATTAATGCTAATTTTATGCTACTTCTTGAAGCTTTTCTGTGTACACATTGCATTACCAAATTCCTATAATGAGTATCACATTTAAAATGAATGACAAGGAAAAAGGAAAGAAATGAGGAAACAAAAGCATATATCCCATTAAAATAAAGAAACCTCGATATTTCTTAAAAAGAATAAACGACTTCCGAATTAAATGCGAAAAAGAATTATATTCATTGTTAACTGTATTAAATTAACAAAAGAGAAATTCTTTTAAGCGCAGTGAAAAAAGTAAAATTAGTGCCTTTAACATTCGACGAAACACATTTTTTTTAAACAAAAACACTTTTGGAAACATTTTTTTGAAAAGCAAAGGAGAAATAGAAAAGAAAAGAAACTAAATTAATTTGATCGTATTACGGAAATTAAAATTTTATTTGTTCAAATTAAAAGACTGTTAAGAAAACAAAAATCTGTTAAGAAATCTGTTAAGAAAAAAATACAAAAAAAATCTGAAGGCTTTTAGATTTTACATTACGCCCAAAGGGGAGTTTTTTTAACGTTTTGTGTGTCATCCTTATTTATTAAATATCATATTCTTTGCACCTAAACCATAAAATTCAGTTCAAGAGCAATATCGCAAAACAATTTTAAATTGAGCATATCTTTAGAATTTCCGATACATAGTCTCACGCGCTGGAGATAAAAATGTTTTTCTGCACCACGTTGCCATTGCTCGCTTTGAAATTCTGGAGTTTCTTAATCAAAAATTGTTAAAGTTTTACAAAATATGAAATCGATAATAAAACTAATTCCAAATTTCAAATTTGGGCTTCCAGATGCCCATATTCTCAGTAGGATTACGTCATTCAAAATTCGATGGCTTTAGGTATCGTCGTTTTATCACAATGTGAGAAACATGCATACATTTATGCACATTCTTCATTATTTAATTTCTTTAAATATAATACAAGGCTGCAATATTTGGTGGCAACAGTTTGAAAAGTGAACCGACATTTAATGTTTCCGACGCAAAATGCCGAAACGAAAACAATAGTTCCTCAGGGACAAAGCCACTTTGGACTACAAATTTAAAAGTTAAAATAACTGCGATACGTATATCTCACTAACAGTGAAAATGTTTGAAATATGTAGGCACACGGCCGGGCCCCAGCCAAATTCAGAACAGACGCAAAACAGAACAGCGAGACACTCGAACACGAACCATTTCGAGCTACTTTCAACCACGCCATTACTCAAAAACTGTGTATTGCACTTTGGTAGGTCTAATAGAGCTCTCTTGAAACATCTAGAATCACAAATTTCATCAATCTACCACTTAAGTGTTATACGATTTTGTGTCAAAATACCTATATTAGAACAATCCTATATATAAATCTAATACTTATTTTAAGTGGCGTTTTCTAGTCATGAAAAACGCAAGTTGAATTTCGTCAATCGGCCCAGTAAAACGGGAGGTATAGAATTGTTCCATTTTTTTCATTTGCGCAGTGTACCGTATTTAAATTCAGTTACTCTTAACTTAAATTGATTAAAATGAATTATCATGTGTATTTCAAATTTCAAGATTTCGTTGCTTAGAAAACGATTTTATTCTAGAAACTTTATTTTTGTTGCTATAATATTCAAGTTGTGACTTTACGAACATAGCTTTGAGTAAGCTCCTTGTTCCGACTCAGAACTCCAGTTATGTTTGCAAAATCAACTAGAAGGAACAGCAGTCCTGAAAAACATACTAATTAGAAATTAGAACTCCGTAACATGTTATGAAAAATTTCTAGTTACCTAAGCAGCGAAAGTCATAAAATATTCAAATTATGACTTTACGAACATAGCTTTGAGTAAGCTCCTTGTTCCCACTCAGGACTCCAGTTATGTTTGCAAAATCAACTAGAAGGAACAGCAGTCCTGAAAAACATACTAAGTAGAAATCAGAACTTCGTAACGTGTTATGTAAAACTTGCAGGTACTTTAACAGCGAAAGTCAACTCAGAACTCCGTAGCTTGTTATGTGCATTTGCGATTACTTAAGGATCAAAATTATTAGCTACTATTTAGAAATCAGAACTCTTTAAATAATTCCTTTTGTTTCCCGTCCCGTATTTCTTGCATTGAAACAATATTCAAGCAGTTCATTCCGTAACTTGTTTATCACTATTAGCGCTCGATATTTATTTACCTTTTGGATTCGAAACGCATAAGAAATTTACAACGAAGTGACTAGATGGGGCTTTTAAACTGAAACATAATGATCTAGCGAAATTAGAATCGTTTGAGGTAATCGAGATTGTTATTTCCTATCTATATGTCTACTTACAATTTCATCTACAGTGACAAAAAAGAGTCATTGTGGGTTGCAGTCAGAAGTTTCGCAAGATGACATCCTTCAACATTCTCTCGATATTGAAGGAGGATCAGCTGTCATCCTCCTTCAGCATCGAAAGGAATAGAATTGGACAAGGAACAGCATTTCTCTTCTCGGTCATCTACCCCAACCTCATGACAGGGCCACATTAACTGTCACAATAAATACTTTTATTTGAAAAGTGTGAGTTCACTTTTATTTCATATTCTTTTATGTGTATTTCATACTTTTGTAGTTTATATTCGAATAAATGCTGTTACATGATACGTCGCTTTTGAAGCAATACTGCACAAATAGTATATATGTTACTGTGAAAGACCGAAATTGGAGAATGTCGACTTTCACCGGAGAATGTCAACATTCACCAAATACGTCGGTGAAAGATCGAATAAAACATTGCATTCTTGTACATTCGGACCCTCACCGGTGTACGTCGACAATCACAGATATGCTATGGTGTAGGTCGAAAAGAGAGGCGTCTGGCTGTTTCCCATAAATGCAGTTGTAAAAGCCAAGGGCCTCTTGTGCAATTCAAAGTCTCATAATAGTTTAAGTTGTTGCAATAAATCCGATTTGAATCACATAATTTAGTAAGTTTTTTATTACTATGATTTTATTTTCTCATTTACTACGTACTGTATAATTAAGTAAGTGTTTTAACTTCTATTATTTTCCTTTCTCACTTTGAATGTATTGTGTGTTTTAAGTACTTGTGTGTTTTTTCGCGACTGAATGACGGAGAAGAAAATATAATATTCTCATATATTCAACATTCACCAGTAGTACACGGTGAATGTCGACATTCACCGGTGTAAGTAAGAAATAAGAGTATTTGGAAAATATTTCGGACATACACCAAGCGACTATGTGAATGCTGACATTTACCGGTGAAGGTCGACATTCTCCAGATTTCGGTGTTTCACCGTAACATATACATGCATATAATTGCAACAATGCATTTTGTAGTTTCTTGAAGATATACTTAAGTAATTTAAAATGTGGACTTACGTTAAGTTGGAGTTACGTTAAGGTGTAGGTTTTATATGAGGTGTGCGTGCGTGCGTGCGTGCGTGCGTGTGTTAGAGAGAGAGAGAGAGATTTGCAGTCGATGGGTATTGGAAAATACTGAAGCTGAGAAATCAGAGTCCGGATGTTGTCGTTAGCAAAGTGGAATGCAGAGAAGAATTTCAGTTTAAAAACTCCACATTTTTATTCAATTAACATATCAGCTCATTTTCGTTAAAGAAAGATCACATATTTAATAATGATTTAAACAGTAATACTATTAAATTTAGAGCTTGACGTCATAAACATTTTTAGCAAAGGAAAGATGAAGAGACAGAGCAAAGCTTTCGTATAGCATGGAATGGCAGAAAGCAGTCTGACGGAAAATGGCGCGTAGAGCTATTTATGGTACTATTTACGTAACAGCCAGAGAGTTCTTGAAAGTATTGCTGTAGGGGGAAGATCCTGAAATTGCGGAAAGTTAATTAGAGGTTGCCTGTTCGCGTCGAGCAAAGTCATTGTATTTTTTATATTTTACATATATATATATATACATACATTTATATGCTTTTGATGCAGCCGATTGCAACCAAAAAGGGAGGTGCACATCTACATGTTGTAGCAGTACCACATTTTGTGTACCAAATTTCAACTTTCTGAGGCTATTCGTTTTTGAGTTATGCGAGATACATAAATACATACGTACAGACGCCACGAAAAAAATCTCTTTTGTATCCATTTTAAATCAGTTTTATAATTTGTTTGGGGAAAAAGAGTCCTTTACTTTGTCTTTACGTGCAAATGTCACTCAAAAACATCGTTAAATTGCATTCGATAGAGATCAAAAGGGATATTTTCGTTGAAATATGGTACCCGGAATTTTTCTTGATTACAATACTTACTTTACTTCGTACAAGGAAGTTACAAGGAAGAAAAGGAAAAAATTTTAAAAAAGGAAAGAAAGAAAATTACAACCTCTAAACATTAAAAAAAATTATTCTGTCAAGTCAGCCTAACAGCGGACTATGCGTGACGTCATCAGCCCATTTAAGATTCTTTCACTCTATCCGATGTCGTAGATTTACGTTCAATTCTATTAAATCTCTGTTTGTTAGAAATCATATCTCATCTTGAAAAATTGTTAGACTTCAGAAAACTATTTCAGAAATTCCAAAAATATTTCATTTGGAATAATATAATTCGTTCTCTTCGATGGGTAAATTCTGTTAAACAAGGGTAGGCGAGAAGAATTCAAATCTGAATTTGGGCAACACATGAAGTCATTGTGCGGCCTATAAAATTATGCAAATTTTTTACTACACTTTATAAGGTATTTCTCCCGCTTACTTCATAGTGTAATGGTCAGCACACTCGACGCATATTCGAGAGGTCCGTGGTTCGAGTCCCGAGGAGGGCATTGCTCCGTTTTCACATCTCCAGCTTCAAAATAACCTAATGACTCTACATTGGCGCCGAAGGGGTGGATGATAATTCGTGACCACCAGGATTTGGTGAATGGGTCCCCTAATCCCAAAGTTGCCCTTTAAAAAGGGGAGTATATAAGGTAGTTTCTCCCTGTTTTCGTCGTGCCTTCATGGTGTAACTAGAAACATATTTGATGCGTATTCGAGAGATGCAGGGTTCGAATCATGACGAGAGCACTACACATTTTTCGCATCTCTTGCTTTAAAATAACCTAATGATTCAACCGGTTTTACTTGATTCTGTAATGTTAATTAGTCCAATAACCCTAACAGACGTAAAGGGAATTATACCTATGTGCGAAGTAACTACTAAGTCGTGAGCACGTTTAAGTAACCTTTTTTACTTAAACAGAAATTACTCTTGACACTCTATAACGCACTCTCTTGCGCAGCAAAATCAGCCATAGTTCATGGTGATACAACTAAACAGAACAGACAAATTTAAATCAAATATAGAACAGTATTTAAAGACTACATAATTAAATATTACTAGAAGCTGTCTCAGTAGATCTACTAAACAGTCAAAATCAAAATGTCGGCAGCGATAGAACGCAAAGCCTAATAATTACAACTATTAGAGGTGGCAGGAAAGTAACACGTAGCGAGCGTGCGAAACCAAACACAGGCTCTAACTGAAAATCCAAAAAACTCCATTTAAATGCTGGCTAACTCATTTATATTCTGGTGGAGAATGCAGAAAGGAGAAGTTATAGCGAAGAACGAAATCATAATAACTAGTTTATTCAAATAATAACCTTACAAAGTTTTACGGAACGCACTGCCTTCGTAACTGGGGGAATACTGTATCTGAAATCAGCAGAAATGAATGCACAGATAACATACTTTTTTTTTTCTGTGAAATGTCTTTAGTTGAGCAGGGTTATTTCAATTTAATGTTGAAATAATTTAAGAAATAGGAAAATATTTTAATATTTATAGTTTCTTTTAAAATTTACTAACTTATAAACCGGAAATTTCAAAGTTATTCTAATAAAAACCAATCCTTTAGCAACATTGTAAATATTATTTTCTGAGTAAGAAATGCGAAAAAGCAAATTTATTTATACCGCAGATTTTTTAACTTCTAGCTGGCCGTTTAACCACTTACACCGCGACAGCACGATGGAGAAATGAGATAATTTAATTCTTCTCAACTTAAAGGGCGGCTCTGGAGAGGCACGAAACACAGTAGACCAAATTCAATCGATGATGAAAAATTGCCCACCACATTTACAGTTCAGACGCCACTGTTAACACTATTAGTTTTTCGAAGTTCAGAAAAGTGAAAGCAACAGTGTATCTGCCAGAACTCCAACCACGTATCTTCTGTTTAATAGCTGAATGTGCTGACAACTTACACCAGAAAAACAAGCATGGGAAGATGGAATTATTTGTTTCAAAAATAAGGTATTTAAGTACATTTTTTATTTTTCTTTCATTGCTTTTTAATTCTCACTTTAAGCAAATCAGAGACATTTCCTTCATTTTATTCAAATTACATCATTTAGCATTTGCGTTTTTTCTTTTTTAAACATCTGCATCCTCTGCTTCACTTCCAGTAAATTTGAAAATTTTATTTATGATTAATGAAACTTTACATTTTTTAATAAATATCTTATTTAAAACTGTTATTAAGTACACATACTGGTATCTACTAAATTTTACATTTAAAATGCATGAAAGCGAAGCAAAATTTCTTTTCTTCTTATTTTAAAGTTTTTTTTTTTTTTGTTTTTGTTTTTTGTCCAATCATGCTCCTTTAGCTGCGAAATCCTACGAGAAATTCCTGAAGCTATTTAAAATTCTTTTTAAATTCACGAAAGCGGCAATTTAATCAATCCCGTATCCTTTCAAAAGCGGGGGAAAAAAAGGTTAACGTAAATTAACTTTATTTTCCTCCTTTTAAAGGGCAATCTAATACACAAATATCTCATCCATTTCCCTAAGAGTTAACATCGATAAGCGCTTATGTAAAGATGTTAAACGTCTTTACAAGTTTGCTTTTCTTTCAGCACGGAAATAACTTTAAGAAAGAATATATGAGCAAGCTTTGTATGCTGCAATGAAGATAGCTAATAAAACACGAGAGCATGAAGGGTCAATTATTAATGTTTTCTTTTCAATGGTTATCATATAACTTTTAACATCAAGATGGGAAAGGAGTATGAATTTAGTCTTAAATGTTTTTAAAAAATTAAATGCTTTTAGAATTAATATTGCTGTAAACTTCATTTGTTTCAATTGTTATTTTTATACTATTTGCAGGATTGTGTATTCTTTAGTAATTTGTTTATTTATTTCTTTATGTGTTATAATTTTAGGGTCTATTTTAGGGCACTTGTATCTTTAGTACCATATTTTTTTTTTCACGAATGCCTATTTCTTGTATAGAATTACAGTTTTTACGATTCAGAGTATAGTAATTTTTAATTATTAAAATAGCTCAACTCGAAATAATGCGCAAAAATGCTTCTGGCGTGTCTTAACGACAATATTTATTGGCAGACTGGCAATATTTGGTGATTTCTAGCCAACCTGAGGGTTTTCTGGAAGTTTCGAGAAAACGCATTTTAAAAGCTCTAGGAAGTGTTAATTTCCAAAGCTTCCAGAAGTTTGCGCAATCTCTCTCTATATATATGCATCCAAAAGCTAGAACTAGATAGTTATTAATCAGTTCCGAATACTTTAGAGGGATTGTTGTTTAAAGGGTTAGCTGAACTGCGTTTTAGAATCTATTCTGTGAGTGACAGTAAGAATTTACAGTCTTCTCATATGCTAAGGAGGATATGTCTATTATCCGCATTCTCTTTGAGTTAATACAGATATTTATTTTGTCGTGGTTTTTGCAATAAATTGCCAGTTTCTTTCGACTGATTATTTAAATAGACATCCACGAAGCCGTAGCTCTTAGAAACATTAAAATTTCGATTAGGAAATCCAAATTTTACATTAATTTTAAAAATTAACTTTCACTGTTTACTAAAGCACTTGATTAAAAAAGTCCCGAAAGCACTTAATACTTAATAACGAGCTTCAGTAACTACCGCAGATTGTAATACAGTAGAAGTCAAGAAATCCGCAATGCTTGGGACCAGAGGTTGTGCGGTTGACCAGAGGACCAGAGGTTGCGGATTTCAGGACAGAAAAGCCAAATCATAATATTCAGACTAAAAGTGCAAAACAAATAAGGCATATTAGATACATTTACTTAAATTATTATGTACAATAATATGCATTATTTTATTATATGCCTTAAATTATTATATGTATATATTTATTATATTATTCATTTATATTAGTGATTACAGGAATATTTTAAAGCATTAACGATATATACAATAGAGACGTGTAAAAATAAGGGACACTAATAAAGCATATTTCATTTTTTTTTACTTGTTTCAAACATTTTTCTGATAGAGGTTTGTTTTAAAACTTTAGGTGCTCCAGAGTAATTTTTTTTTTTCTAAATTCTGCAGGGTCACATAATCTCTTGCTCTGTGACACAGCTCTGTTGTTCTAAATATTTTAGGTATTTTTCACCATGTTGCAAACCCTCATTAAAAGATACTTTCTCACTCCTATCAAATTCATTATCTGTGTCGGTGTCTGAATCATTTTCTTGCTGTGGCGACTTCAAAACTGAGCCAATGATTTCATCATCGGTTATTTGATATGCCAGTGTTGGCTTATCTGAGCACATCATCCATACTAAAAACTTCTTCTGGGCTAAGATCTTTTTTCTGCCACTAATACAGAATCATTATTATTGGGTAATTTTGAGATCATTATTGGATAAATATTTTTTCTTCGGTATTTCATTCTCCATTCTGTGGTTTCTGGAACCTATTAATTCAATGTTTATACTTTGAGAGGCAGTGCGGATTTCAGGAGTTGGCGGATTTCAGGTCGGCAGATTTTTGGTATTTGACTGTATAAATATTGTTGCGAAAAATTCGGCGGTTGCGCCTGTATGTAAGCTTTCCAGCAAAGCACTAGGGTTGCCATAAAATAGTGTATGGGTGGGTTGCCAGATTGGCGACTTTATCACCCATTTGGCGACCAAATTGGCGATATCCCATGGTCCAATCGGGAAGCTTCTAGAATAACTTCTTGTCGAGATATTTCTCGAAACGTGTGGAACCTAAGGAAAAGCTATATAAGCCCCTGCGTTTCTGAGAGCCGGCATTGTGAGAATAGCTGCTTACTGTGAGTGCTAAGCTATGCGAGAGTTTTGTGAACGTAGAGCGATCGGGATAGCGCTTTGCCGGGAAGCTACCTTTACAGTATATCTTGACAGTGTATTGGTGATTGTTCCACGGTGTTTATTATAAATTTAGTGTTGCCGTGAAGCTACCTTTGCAGTTACAGCCTGAAGCTGTGTTGCTGATTGTTTCAGCGTATTTATTGTAGATTTTCGACGCTTTTAAAGGTAATTTTGGAACTGTGCTGTAAATAGTGATTCTTGTAAATAAATTGTGCTTTTTATTGTTCTGCATTGTGTTTTCATCGGATACTCTCAAATCCACGAACCCGTATAACGCAACAATATCTTACACTTTGCCAAGGGGTAACGTAAAGTTTTTACATAGCCAAATTTCTAATAAAAAATTATTAAATTCGTACAAAATCTGAACTAAAGGGAAAACAAAATTTAAAAATTCGAGATTCGAGTTGCACATATTCTGGGTGTGTTCAAGGTTTTGTAATTTTAAGTTATCCAATTTTGAACCGTTTTTCAGCGATTAAATTCCAAATATATTACGCTTTGCTATCTCGCTACGCAAAGACAGATTTTGTATTCTTCCATCACTTCTATTAAATAATGATGAATATGTAGGTATGTATGTATGTATATCACTGGCATTGTAAAAACACGGTGACACTTAGAATTACTGGATTTTCAGCACACGTAGTCCTCCACCCAAACATGTGCAGCTCGAAGCTCGAATTTCATATTTTTTATCTTTTTTTATTTACTTATTTCATATTTTTTGCGAATTTAATGAACTTTTAATTAAGAACTCAGCGATTTAAAAGCTTTGTGTAGCCAGTCAGCAAAGCGTAATATATTTCAAATTTAATTAGAAAAGTCAGCGATATAAAGGAAGTATGTTTCCACTTCACAAAACGCAATGTGTATGTCTTTTGAATTTAATTCGTATTGCTGAAAAACGGTTGAAAATTGGATAACTTAAAATTACCTAATCTTGAACACAACAGGAAAATGTGCAACTCGAAGTTCGAATTTTAAATTTTGAATTTTTCCATTTAGTCAGATTTTGTACAAATTTAAGAAATTTTTTATTAGAAATTTGGCTAAGCTTCATGTTACCATTTGGCAAAACCCATCTATCTATATTTCAGATTTAATCACGAAACTCAGAGACATGAAACAACTGCGTTGCCCCTCGACTAAATGTAATATATCTGTCTTTCAAAGCTAATAAAATAGCTAAAATCAGAAATATTAATTAAAAAATTTTAAAAATCTGAAAGGTTTCAGATTTTAAATTACGTCCAAAGGGGCGTTTTTAAACATTTTGCATGTCACTTTTATTTATTGAATATCATGTTCTTCGCATTTAAACCATAAAATTCAGTTCAAGAACAATATCGCAAATTAATTTTAAACTGAGCATATCTTTAGAATTTCCTACACACAGTCTCACGCGCTGCAGATAAAAATGTTTTTTTCTGTACAACGTTGCCATTGCCCGCTTTGAAATCCTCGAGTTTGTTAATCAAAAATTCGTTAAAGTTTTACAAAATAGGAAATCGTTAATAAAACAAATTCCAAATTTCAAATTTGGGCTTCCAGATGCCCATATTCGTAGCAGGATTACGGCATTCGAAATTCGATGGCTTTAGGTACCGTCGTTTTATCACAATGCGAGAAACATGCATACATTTATGCACATTCTTCATTATTTAATTTCTTTAAATATAATATAGGGCTGCAATATTTTGTGGCAACAGTTTGAAAAGTGATACAGACTTTTCATGTTTCCGACGCAAAATCGCAAAACGAAAACAATAGTTCTTCAGGGACAAAGCCCCTTTGGACTAAAAAGAACTCGCGATTTGAAATAAATATGCAGCCGTTACCCAATATAAAATATTTTTATCTTCCTTTCACCAGTTTATTACCATTTGGCTAAGGGTAAGATATTTAGTTTTTCTTTCAAATTTATTCTGTTACCAGCTACACAGAATGAACAGGCTTAAATTGGAGCAGCGGTTCTCAGACGTCTTTACCCCACGCAACCCCTTTTACCATCGCTAGATGATCACCCCTCCTTTGCTAAACTCGAAACATACGTACCCATCTACTTAAATTTAGACTATTTTTAATTCCTTTTATAGATTCAACAAGAAAATCTTGATGAATACCAAAATTTGAATAATTTTTTTTATATACATAAATTAAATCCTTAACAGGCAAATAAAACTCTAATCACATTCCTTCCTCTGAAAGTACGAAACTACCGCCTTGGGAGAATTCCACCCATGGCTGAGAACTTATTTTGATGGGCGTAGCATTTTCGAAATATTCGCGAAAAACTGATGGAAAACGCGCTTAAATTCCTCTTTAAAGTTTCTGCATTGTTCTGGAGCGTTCTACACCTTTCCAAAGGGACAGTTATAGTTCGACCGCCTCATCCGCGACCATGAGAGCAAACACGCATGCGCCATTCGGATCGAATTATTCTAAAAATAGGGTGGAAGGGGGACTTTCTTTCCTTCCAGCATATCTCTTTCCGGAGAAGAGAAGTCTTTCACGTGACTTTTCACGTCGCAGCAACTAATAAATCAGCTTTTGGATGAGTCTATGTGTTTTGGCAGAATGCCAGCCAGGGTTGCGTTTGAGACGGTCGAACTATAACACGGCGACATCTGACGGTTTTAGTAAGGACTGGTACTTGCTTTGGGCACGTTTCGGAAATGAGCTTTCGGAAAATCGCCATCCACTTCCGGTCGATTTCTTCACGGTTTCCAAAATATTCGTGAAAAATTGATAGACAGAGAGCTTAAATTCTGCTCTAAAGTTCTACACTGTTTTAAAAAAAAGTTCTGCACTATTTTAAACAGTAAATGAACTCAGCGCCATCTAGCGGTTTTAGTAAGAACTGATAGCAAGAACGCAATGTCGGTGATGTGAACTCAAGATAGGGGACATGTTTTCAGAATTAAAACTGTGTAGAAATATTAATATTTATTTTTTGTAATAAAATAGTTATAAATTATTTGCTTGGCCTGTATTCAAGAGACAGGGGGTATGTAGCAAAGGAAAACTGAACCAAAGAAGAGTGTCGCGAGAGCAACGTTCTGATAGATGCGCTCTGAATGTGGACCCCGTGAGATGATTTTTCGAAATCATATATAAACAGTGACCTTTACGTTGTTTTGAAGGTCGAATGGGCAAAATTCCAGCAAAAAAATAAAATTGTGGATGCGTATTAGATACACACTCACATAAGTGAAACAAAAAGGCATTTTTCTCTAAATTGCTAGCTGACTTCAATGAATCCACTAACGTAATTTAAGAATCCAGTTATTTATTTCCTTTAAATCGCTTAGTTTGTTATTTAATAGAATAGATATTTTTTTAAATTACATATCTTACTCTTTGTTGCACAGAAAGATATAGACACGTGGAAGATTAAAATACATTGATTCGGACAGTAGCAACACACATTTTTAAAATCCCTGAGTTTATTTATTTAATTCGAAAGGCAGCTATATTGTATTTTGTAGAATGGCAGCAAGCCTCTTTTATTTCGGCGAGTTTTCTAATTTAATTTGGAACATAAATATCTCACGCTTTGCAGAATGGTAACATAAAGCTTTAAATCGCCGAAGTTTTAATCAAAAGTTTGTTAAATTCGCACAAAAACTATGTATATGATAAATGTGTACCCCATAGGATGGTTTTATAAAATCTTATGTAGACAGTCACCTTCCCGTAATAACTACACTAATTGAAAACAATAAAAGGAGGTTCATTTCAGTTATTATTAATTGCAATATGAATTCATTAAAATTATATACATATATATGAGTTTAACAAATACAATATTGTTACGTTTTTCTCTTCAAGAGTTCGCGGATTTGGAGTGAATAACGACGACGCTCGATGAAGTATCGAAACACACTTTATTGGCCAGTATTTTTCAAGACAGCTCCAAAAACACTTTAACAGTCGTCGAAGAACTACTACAAACAAGCTGGAATAATCAGCGACACAGCCTTCAGACTATTAGGCTATAACGGTGAAGACAGCTTCACGGCAAAGCACCAGAGTACAGTTTCCGACTCTGCTCGGTCGTTCACGGAACTCCACATTCTCTCGAGACTCTCCACGCTAGAACTCGCGATGCACTCGACGATACGCTAGAGTTCAGCTCCCGACTCCGTTCAGTCGTTCCCGGAGCTCAACACACTCTAAGATAAAACTCGACGATGCACTGCCTCGCGATACACTAACAGACTCGCTCGATGCACTCGACGACCAACGCGGCACTAGAGTACGCACTGACTTTTAACTAACTCCCGCGTACCAGCAGGGTTTATATAGCTTTTGGCTTGTGTTCGAGAACGTTCTGGGCTAAACCAGGAAGAATTCGTTCTAGAAGATTCTCCATGCGTCTATAGCATATCGAAAATTTTGTCGCCAAATAGGCGATTTCTCGCCAAATGTGGCAACCCTGCCTTCTTTTGCCATTTCCTGGCAACCCTAAATCTGCTTTGCGAGGAAGCTGTCCTACTGCGCCTGGACATTTCGTAACAATATTATGATCTCATTCATATAAAGCAAATTAAAATTTTAAATTATGTAAATTCAATTGCAAAAAAAAAATAAAATGATTAATTATTGCTGCGAACTAATTTGCAATATCATTCAAGTTCAAAAAGCATAAGCAAATAAAGTGCATGTGAATGCATGAAAAAATATAATACAATCCAAAAATTGTATCTTTAAAAACCTTAAAATTGTGTGCGTGCGCGTGTATGTTTTCTTTTTATAATAACTATTTTAGGCGGCTATTCGTGCAAGTGGCTAGTATCTTCAAAATATATAGATGAAGTCTTCAATATCTTAAAAATTGGTTTCAATAAAAATCTGTAACCAATTCTATGTATACAAAGATGTGTTATCAATCTTGTATTCTCCTTTGTCTTTTCTTTATGTTTTAAAAGACATCTAAGAAACACGTGTAAAATAAAAGGATAACAAGACCTGCTATTTTTTAAGCGTCAATTTTATTGCAGACGAAACTCATAAAAAGCTTCCGCAAAATAACAATAAATAGATTTCCAATTTAGTGTCAATCTAAATGCATATATATTACTTAAAGGACTAACAAGAAGAATTCATGCAGCAGCAATTTATTCTTCATATTTTAAAATTAAACTTCTTTGCAGCCAACATGCATTTTGCTTACGTATTTTTTGCGTTTATTATACGTATTATGATAAGCTCGTAAGCTTTTATTTTATGAATATTTTCCTTAGAGAGAAATTTAAATAACAGATCGGGTTTATTTTAACATATTCCAAAGGTTACGTTTCGTAATATCTCGCCGACGACAATATTATACAATGTTTTGATTAACTTGAAAACCTAAAGAAGTTGCATTCGAAATATTTAATGAAATTCTGCTAGAAATGAATAGGGAAAAACTAAAAACATGAGTCATAAATGTATATCAAAAATTAAAATTGAAACACCTAATTTTTTCCGATAGATAAAAGAGAAATTGAAAGAAAAGAAAAGAATTGAAAGAAATTAAAGAAATCTGATTTCGTTTTATTATTTAGGTACTAGCGGGAAGTACCCGATGCCAGTTAAGTCAGTCTGAGAGTAATGTATCTAAAAATTCAGAGAACGATACGAATACTTCTCTAATAACGATGCAAAAAAATACGATTCATAGTCATACATTTTTCAGTCTGATGCGATATAAAACCCACGTAAAACATTTCCACAGAAAAATAAACTAATTCTCTCTCATATCAGCAACAATAACACACAGTTTTTAATGATTTTCGTCTTTCTAATCAAATGGTCGTAAAAGCTCAAGTTCCTTCCAATATTTCACCTACATTCAATTTTGGTCGATTAAATGTGACAAAAAATTTATCACAATTGATTAGAAATCAATAAGGCGAACAAACAAATATATATGCTTTCATATATGGATTTTGTAAAATATAGAAATTTTTGAAACTCTAGAGTTTGAAAAAAAAAGCAGTAGCAACACTTTTCGAAATAAAGCATTTTTATCTCCAACACGCGAGACTGTTGCCACTCGTAAAAATGAGTGCGAAAATTAGTGTTATCAGAGTTTTAAATTAATATCTCCGCTGATTAAAGTCGTAAGAAGATAGGAATATTCGAAATGGCTTCTTACGAAATTTTTCCAATCGGGAATAATGTGACAATGCTATTTTTATTTCATTGTAAAACTTACAAATTTTTTATTAACAACTTCGGCGATTTGAAAGCAAGCAGTGGCAGCACTTGTACAAATAAAGCAGATTTTTATCTGTAGCGTGAGAGATTGTTGCCATTCGGAAAAATGAGGACAAAAATTAGCGTTTTCGCAGTTTTTTAATATCTCTGATTTTATTTTTTTTTTTGTGGGGGGGAGGGGAAGTGGACTTCGACCTTTTTCAGAACTAAGAAAAGAATGCTAGAAAGTTTGGTGACGTGATAGCTATAGTAGTTTGGTGACAGCTAGTGAATGAGTTAATCACGAACAAACACACAAACAAGCATTCCTTCTTTGCATAGAGAGATTATTATGCAAGAAAAATTATTAGTCCAAAGGGATTTAGTCCCGAAGGACTATTACTTTCGTTTTGCGATTTTGCGTCGATTCACTCTGAATGGCCGTTTCACTTTTCAAATTGTTGCCACTAAATGTTATCGCTCTGCATTAAATTTAAAAAAATGAAAAATCTGCATAAATGTATGCATGTTTCTCGCATTGTGATAAAACCTAGAGCCATCGAATTTTGAATGACGTAATCCTACTGCGAATATGGGCATCTGGAAGCCCTAATTTTGAATTTGAAATTTGCTTTATTATCGATTTTATGTTTTGTAACATTTCAACGAATTTCTGATTAACAAACTAAATGATTTCAAAGCGAGCAATGGCAACACTGTAC
>KK116521.1:112734-129350 GCA_000611955.2 Stegodyphus mimosarum | reverse complement strand
GAATCTAGCAAATAATTTGATGCTTACCTGGAAGTAAGATGAAACACTCTTTCTTATTTTAGTTGTTGTTAATTGATGGTAGATTGGCTTATCCCCTTCATAAGTCGATTAATCTGCTATCAATAACAATAACTGGTTTTTCAATACTTAAATAAATTTTACTTTTGATTTTGGCATTTTTGCGATTAAGTTTTTCCTTAATTGTTTTTAAAGCAAAGGAGAACTTTGAAATTCTATTTTTAAATTCTTTTTAAAATTTTGACAAATACCTTTTCGATAATGATTTTAAATTGAATTTCTGTTCCTTGGACATTATATGCATATTTTTGGTGCAGCCAATTGCAACCAAAAAGAGAGTTGAATAGTCCCACATATACAATGTTATAATAGTCCCACATATATAATTTCAACATTCTGAGGCTACTCGTTTTTGAGTTATGCGAGATACATACATACGTACATATGCACGTACGTACAGATGTCATGAAAAAAATCACTTCTGAATTCATTTTAAATCAGTTTTATAATTTGTTTGGGGAAAAAGACTCCTTTATTCTGTCCTTACGTACAGATGTCACGCAAAAACATGGTTAAAGTGCATTCGATAACCGTCAAAATGCATATTTTCGGTGAAATATGGTACCCGGAATTTTTCGTGATTACAATACTTCCTTTACTTCGTACAAGGAAGTAAAAAGTAAGAAAAGGAAAAACTTTTAAAAAAAGGAAAGAAAGAAAATTATAGCCTCTAGACAGTAAAAAAAAAAAGTTATTCTGTCAAGTCAGCCTAACAGCGGGCTACGCATGGCGTCATCTACTCATTTGAGATTTTTTAGCTCTATCCGATGTCCTAAATTTACATTCAATTGGATTAAATCTCTGTTTGTTAGAAATCATATCTCATCTTCTTGCAAAATCTAGAATTGCTAACAATGAAGGATTAAGCGTTTTGATTTGCAAATCCATTATTAGTAGTAACTCAAAGTTTAAAAACTTGAAAACAACCCCTCAACAAAATACAACAAAATTCACAAAATTTACTAAAATTCAACAAAATACTTCAGAAATGTCGAAAACCCCTCATCTGGAATATATTTCAGTTTTGGAAAACTTGAAAAGTTGTTAGAATTTAGTGAAATAGTTCAAAAATTCCAAAAATATTTCATTTGGAATACTATAATTCGTTCTCTGACGGATAAACTCTGTTAAACAGGGATAAGCGAGAAGATAATGTCTTGTCCAAATTCATCCTTGTGCGGACTATTAAATTATACACATTTTTTGCTACACTTTATTTCCTCCAGTTTCATTAGTGGTACATTTCTCATTCAATCACTTCTCATTTTGTAGCAGAGCAAAAATGTATAAAAACACAAAGCATTTTTATTAAAAATTATCAGATAAAGAAAAACATAAAACACCAAATACAGTTAAAACCGATTCGGCTAACGGAAAGGATAATAAAATTATAGCTGCACAAAACTAAAAAATAACATTTGTTCATACTGGGCAAAAAGACACCGAAGTTGGTGCATCAACTGACTTAAATCACTTTTCTACTAAGGATTTCAAAAGTAAAAAATGGATGCCTCGTTAGGCTTAGCGCCACATAAACTTTTAAATTATTCATAATTCTACAACTATTGCATGCAGATTAACTAAAGTTATAAAACCCTTAACTGGAACATAAGAACAACATAATTCAACCACTTTTAAAGCAAAAATTGCAACATATACCAACATATAAAGGTAAAAATACTGAGCTCACTGAGCTGATTAACAAAGTGGGAATATATATATGTAGGGTGGCTCTGCGATCATGGAGCAAACTTGCAGTGGTGTTGAGCGTACTAAAATGCATATTTTTTGTGCAGGAATGTAGGGTCTAAAGTTACGTGTTAAGGCACGAACGCAAAAAATGACACGGGAGGGAAAATGCTTTATTTATAAAATGTGCTTCTTTTCAGCAATACAGTATTCAGAAGAAATGTTCAAAATTGCGACCACCAACAGTAATACACGCCTTAGTAGCCTCGTAGAAGGGATTGACGAACACTTTACACCTCTGACTGCTCAGTTTGTATACAGAAATCACTTCTAAAATACTTTTTTCGCCCGTATTTTAAATTTATATATATTAGAGAACTAAAATATGCGTTTTTTCTTTCTAGAAAAGATTTTTATTAAACTTAAGAAAATACAATGCACTGAGAAAAAAAAATACCTTAGAAATGAAGTTTAATATGATAGAATTCAAAGTCCAAGGCAGAGTCCAACTTCACAGTCATTGCACCAAATTCGTGTTTTCTTTGCGATTTTTTTTTCCATTTGCATCTTTTCTTGCATCTTCCTTTGCATCTTTCTTTTTTTCCATTTGCATCTTTCTTTTTTTCCATTTGCATCTTTCTTTTTTTCCATTTGCATCTTTTCTTGCATCTTTCTTTCATCAATCGCTGATCGTTTTCTAGCAGCCATTCCTGATCAGAAAACGGCGGCAAACAAAGTGAAGTTAGAGCGTTAAATAACAAGTACCTTCAAATGCCGCAATTTAGTGAAAGACTAACGATATTTGTTGGTCAAAACCTAGATTAAAGGTCTAATAACGTATATAATTTATTTTATTGGTTAAACGGTGAAAAGGCGGGATGCGTTTTTCAATAAAGGAAGAAAAACACATGCCCGCGAAAATCGCGGGATGAGCAAATTTTGCTACATTTGAGTTGTCCGTGGAAATCGCGGGATCAGCAACCACAGGGTTAAAAATGGCAAGCACTTGACGCCCGCTTGCAGCTTCTACGAATAGTCGTGCAACGAGGTCATCTGGTGAGTCAACGGGAGTCTTAAATGATGCCCTTCACTAAAACTGATATTATTACAGAACTATTGCACGGAGCAATTTTGCCGGTTCTTGAAATCAAGCTCTAGAGCACATGACATGTATGATTCTGGACGGATGCCCTTCAGATGCCCCCACAAAAATAAATCCACTCTGGATAAATCTGGCGAACGGTGGCTATCGGACTGCCTCACCAAGCCAAAATCATCGCCCCGCAAAATTCGCATCCAAGTAATTCTGGATTACCAAGTCGTATTGCGGTAGAGTACCACCATCACGCTGGAATCACATGCGATCACGAACGACAACCGGTACATCCTGAAACCATTCCTTAAAACCTCTAGCAGAAAAGTACGATAATGTGAGCCAGTGAAACATGTAGGTAGGAGGTACGGGCCTATGATGTACTTATTAACAATATCCCCCCACAAATTCACAGAGAAGCGGATTTGGAATGCAAGTGGACATTGCTCAGTTTGTCACACGTAACTGTTGTGCATAGCCGAACACGCCTTCCTGCGTGAAACTTGACTCTGTGAACAGCACATCCGATGGGAAATTCGCCTATGGAACACTGGCGCGCTTGCAAGTCTTGGCTTCCAAATGGTATGGGTTGCAAAAATTTTCCTGCAATACTTTCCAAGCGGTAGGCTAACTCACAAGCAGACGACGTGCGATAGCTCTTATACTTGTATGGGATGTTTCATCCACAATCTTCAAGATGGATTCTTCCATGCGAGTTTGTCGTACAGTTCTTGCTGCACTTCCACTGTGACAGCAGGGGGCAAATGATCCATTTTGACACAGAGACCGATGCAATCTCTCGAACAACGTGTGCTTCGGCATACGCCTGTTCGGAAATCGTTCCTGGTATAACCGTCGCACTGCTTTGCCGTTTCCATTAGCAGCTCTCATGCACTAGACACATGTCAGCATCTTAACTGCTTAATCTCACCCATTACGCTCGAAATAACAGTTGCGAACGATATTCGTCCACTGAAGCATCGGATTGAGGTTTGCTAGACTCACTACGACCTGCATTACAAGCCAGTCACAGCTGTAGTTCGTATTACTGCTAGTGGTGGTAATTTTGAACATTTCTCGTAACGAAGCACTTTGCGATGATTTTGCAAATAAGCACATTTTTCCTCCCGTGCCATTTTTTGCGTTCGTGCCTTAACACGTCGCTTTATACAGTGCATTCCTATATAAAAAATACGTGTTTTAGTATGCTCAGCTACCCCTCCAAGTTTGTCCCATGATCCTGGAATCCCCCCGTATATATGTGTGTGTGGGTGGGTGGGTGTAATATATTAATGTGTAGGACGAGTCGGATACTTTAACAGCTTACAGTCTTAGATGGCTGAATGAAAATACTGCAAAATGGCGAATGAATTTTGAAGAAGTTCCAATCTTTATTTTCACTCATCTAAAACAATTTTCGTAGACATTTATTCAATCATAACGAAATATGATAATTTTTATGTATACTGCGCAAAAAAAAAGTTCTATATCTCCTCTTTTATTGGGCTGATTGACGAAATTCAAACTGCGTTTTTCCATGTCTCGAAAGCGCGACTTTAGATTTATATACAGCTTTGTTCTACTATAGGTATTCTGTCCTTACGTATACATGTCAGACAAAAACATCGTTTAAAGTGTAAGAAGGTTATTGTGAAATATAATATATATATATCGAAAACGAGATTTTATTTATAGAATCTTATAGACTTTGTGCTCTAGAAAACAATGGCGGACTTCGGTACTGGCAAGCAGTTAACTCGTAATATTATTAATTGAATATTGCATTAGTTAAAAATGAAATATATTTATAATTTAAAAGGTTTTCTGATGTTAAGAGATTACATGAGAAGTATTTCTATGCAAATCAGGATGTTGTTGTTATTTGTCCCATCTGATCGACAGTAACATCAGATCAGGTCTCTGAATTCAAAGCGAGCCCACGAAATTCATCGTGGCAACGGGTCAAGGTTTGCGCCTGTCCTTGGCAAGAACCTGAAACACCATACAATTCACAGTACAACTTTTCCCAGCCCTCCCCCCCCCAGTTTTGATAGAAAGCAGCCCGGGGGATGGGTCCGAGGGTCTCCCACCTCTCTTCGCCTACCACCAACCTGTCCAGAAGACTTTCGGCTTGCCGCTTATTTTGAGTGCCCCATGCCGCACAGACACTATGCATTTATAAGCATCCATGCCTTCTCAGGCATTCGAGCCCGGGCTCTTCGGTACGGCAGTCAGCGTCGCTAACCACTGTCCCGGTTGGGCGGCGTAAATTATTAAAAAATATTGACCAGTATAATTTGTTTTTCAATGTGGAAATCATGCTCACAGATTTGTAGAGAATTCTTGTTCTGGAAAACATTGGCAAGCTTCAGTATTGGCACGTATGCAACTCGTAATATTATTTGCAGTAAATAAAAATTATAAATATTTTCAGTTTAATGAATTTTTATACGATTTACCACATTATGATGCTGAAGTAATAAAACTTCATGAGAATGTTAATTAACTTATTTTTAGACTTTGAACATTTAAAACAGGCTTGTGTGATAATTCTGTGCGAGTGTTAAATGTAACTACAACATAAATTAAAAGAGATAGTAAATTCTTGTAAATTAAATTTTAAATTAAAGGAGTTAGTAAATCGAAAAAGAATATCATTGAATGGCAGAAGTGGAAAAAAAATCGACTTGGAATTATTCTAATTTATTTTGTACTGACCCCTCAATGCAAATTGAAAATGACGTCAAAATTCGCAAATCTTGAAATTAAATATGTCACACGATTTGGGTCGTAGAGAAGTTAAACTTTCTGTGTTTTATTTTTTAAAGTGAGTGTAAATTTTCGTAAATATGAATACAGGAACCAGACAAGTCCATGAAAAGTTGGGTTTCCCAATTTTTACAAAAAATATTTTTATTTTATTTATTGTCAGATGTAAGTTAGGTACTGGTTCTTTGATGCTTGTTTCCGCAATAAATTTCAACATTTTCAATGCAGACCACTTTTTAGCTTCGCCTTTTTTTTCATTCCTCCACATTTAAAAACTTGCTATAGTTCGACCGCCTCATCCGCGACCATGAGAGCAAACACGCATGCGCCATTCGGATCGAATTATTCTCAAAATAGAGTGGAAGGAGGAGACTTTCTTTTCCTCCAGCATATCTCTTTCCGGAGAAGAGAAGACTTTCACGTGACTTTTCACGTCGCAGCAACTAATAACGCCCCTTTTGGACGAGTCCATGTGTTTTGGCAGAATACCAGCCAGGGTTGCATTTGAGGCGGTCGAACTATATGTACTTAAAAACTAAGCCAGCGATTGTTAACCGGTGGTATGCGTACCACTACTGGCACACAAGAACAAAATAGGTGGTACGCAAAGGAACAGAGTATTTTTAAGTATTGAATGCAAAAATCTCGGGGGAAAAAAATAGAACAGTTGATAGAAATTTCCAGTGATCGAACTCTAACTGAAGATTTAAAAAATAATACATCTTAACTTTTGGCTAAATCAGAAAAACGAATTTAAAGTCATTTTAAATAATGCTGTTAAATTTTTATCACCTTTTTGCAAAACCTATTTGTGTGAACATGAATTTTCTTCCATGTTATATTTGGAAAACAAATACAGAAAAAAATTAAAAGTGGATCTTAATTTACGGTTTTTTAAAATGAAATAAGACTAGACATAAGAAAATTGATCTCCCTTAAACAGGCCCAAATTTCACACTAAATTTTAGAATTAAAGTATTATAACTTAAAGTTTTGATAATTAAAATGGTAACCAATTTTCATTCTAATATTTTTTATGTGCGCATATTTAATACGAATAGCCAATAAGGTTGTGCAAATAGCAAATTTTTTTTTTAATATTTTTATTGAGAAACTGAAAAATAATTACTGTTTAATGCAAAGGTGACTCTAAGGGTTTTCAGTTTATAAAGTATTTCTCCCGCCTTCTTCGCATGCCTTCGTGGTGTAGTGGTCTGCATGCTCGACGCGTAACCGAGAGGTTCGTGGTTCAATTCCCGGCGAAGGCGTTGCTCATTTTTCATGTCTGATGCTTCCAAAAATACCAAATGTCTCTACGCTGGCGCCCGAACTAAAAAGGTGGTGGATGATGATTCTCCACCACCGCGATTTGGCGATTGGGTCCCCAAAACCCCAGTCGCCCTTTAAAAGGGAGAGTATATAAAGTATTTCTCCCGCCTTCTTCGCATGCCTTCATGGTGTAGTGGTCTGGATGCTCGACGCGTAACCGAGAGGTCCGTGGTTCGATTCCCGGCAAAGGAGTTGCTCATTTTTCATGTCTGATGCTTCCAAAAATACCTAATGTCTCTACAAATTTTTGTTTAAGTGGTACGCTTTACTCAAAAGGTTAAGAACCGCTGAACTAAGGTATACTTAAAAATATTGAAAACCTTAGGATGCTAGCCTGATCTGAGGCCTGGGGTGGTTCTCTCCTTTTGATACAACCTTGCTCCAGACCTCTCGACTGTTAGTCAGACTTATTTCCGATTACACCATGAAATCACTCGAAAAGGGGAGAGAAATTTCCTTACATTCTCCTCTTAAACGGCAAATGGGGCACAGTCGCCGCTTAAATGGGTGGATGAAATCATGATCGTGACGAATTTATCGCCTACCACATATTAGTTCGGGCGCCATTTACAGAGCATTTAAAATTTTTGGGGCTTGAAACGTAAGAATATCAGCTATGCCGTCGCCAGAATTCGAAATTCCGGTCTCTGGATAGTTAGCCGGACGTGCTTTCATCTACACCGGGAAGGTAAGGAAGGATAAAATTTCTTATACGTTATTTAAGCGATGGCAGATTAGCGAGTAAAAATAAATCTTTTATCACATATGGAAACAAAATTTAATAAATACTTTCTTACGGCATTTAAGCCTCGTTTCAAAAACAATTTTTGCCAGTTGTCAAAATTTAATAGTCTCGAGAGTAAACATAACCGCAAGCTCTGAAGGGGAGGAGAAGGACGGAAAATAAAACGAGACTACAAAGTATTCCTTCTTTTTTTTTTTTTTTTATTAGCGCCACAGAAAACATCAAGAAGACATGGTTCCGAAATTTGATTTGCCGTTTCAGAAAATAACCTACCTTGTTGATTAGTTTAGGTGAAGTTGCTTTTGCGGTCTACCTGGAACTAGCAAAGAGAGGGTCAAGCGGTTAAAGTTTTTTTTTTTTTTTCCCCTTCTTTCTTCTCTGCAAGTCCTTAATAAATGATTGATTTTTGGCTTTCACTTCTTTTTCCCCCCTTCATGGAAAGGAAATGTTTGGGGGGGATACTTCCCAACGTAGCTTACGTTGATTGCTTTCCTCTATTTGTTGATTTTCTATTTTATTCATGTCTCGTCGGTCTTTTCATCCTGCATGAGGAGAGGGAGGAGGGGGGTTAGCTGCTGCGGGAACTCGATAGACAGCGGCCTTTAAAAAAATATCTTTAAAATGAAGATATATGTTCAGTGACTTTCGTATGCAATTTTCATCAATTCAAGAAAGGCGTAGCGTTCGACAAATTTAATCTTCCAAGTCTTCACTCGAATATACTTGTACGAATGATCTTTCAGAAAAAAACGCTATTTGAAAATCTTGGGGAAGGGAGAAGAATTTCAGGGAACATATTTCTGAGTTTCTAAAATTATCCGTTTTTAATGGTAGGTCTCTGAAATAAAATAACTAACGGGAAAGATTTCTTTATAAGTTAAGCAAAAATATAATTCAATTTGTCGGTATATTTAGATTTATGTTGCTTCTTGAAATGAAATCGAGAAGCAAATTGAAGAAATTTCTCATATATTTGCGAATTTTGTACATGAGGAGTGTCGCAATGAAAATGACATTTTTTACTGCAACATTTTCAAAAATAAAGCTTAAATATAGAATTATTAATGGACATTCATTGAAATAAATCTAGTAATTCTACAAGGTATACCCGAACTAAAATGGCATAGAAAATAATTCATCACTATATTGATTTGACGAAAGGGTCATTCTCTTCCCCAGTCATCATTTAAATAGGGGAGACTGTAATGAATTTTATCGTTCCTTTCACTGCCTTCGTGATGTAATTCGAAGTTCGGTAATCGGGATATATCCGGAGTTCGAATTCTGGAAAGGACATTGATGATTTTTCATGTTTCTTGCTCCGAAATAAATCTAGTGACTCTACACCATATTCATGGAATTTTTTGTTTCTGATTTGCATCAAATATTGATGCCTTTTTTTATTCTTTTCTGATTTGCATCATGTACTGTGCTCATGGGATTCTTTGTTCGCAATTTGCATCACCTACTTTGCTTATGGAATTTTCGTTTGTAATTTAACATCATGAAAGTTAAATTTACTTGTTATTTTCCCTAATATTTTAGTTACTTTAAATGCCGATATGTAATATTAAGCATACGTGAAACAAAATTCGAACTTGAATCAGCAATAGCGGGGGAAACTCATTTTTATTAATTTGGTCATTTTCAGACGTAAAAATAGTTTACATGCTTATAATAAATTCCCTAAACTGCTTCATTTCAAAATTAATCCATAACGCGTGATTCTTACATAACATTAATGACCCAGGCAGTTACATAAAGCTTTTAAAAGTTTCGAAACCAAAAAAAATTTCGAATTTGCAAACCGATACTTAAAGTCCACTCAGCGGGATAAAGCTGAAGTAAAACTGAGTTTTCCTGAGCAAAGATTTTGCATTTCAAAGTTTAACCTTTTTCCTATCATTTGCCATATCTTTGCCATAATGCTCATGAACTATGTATTTGCATAACTCTTCAGGCTGTATTAATATTAAAATTTTCGAACAAACATTTTACCAACCAATATTAGTAAAGCAGAACCATAACTTTAGCATTCCTCACCTTGAACTACATTCTATAACAAACAAATCGAACGCACCAAGAAGGAGTTGTTCGATGGAGACAAAAAATGGTGGATAGGAAGATTGCATACAGAATGAAAAATGATTAAAAGTTCAGAACAATTGAATGATTTATTTCAGAGTTACATAGTTACAAAGTAAGGAGCTCAATGAGGTGTTGACCCACCCCTAGCCTGGATGCAAGCTGCCATACGGCTGGCATAGACTGATACAGTTCCCGGATGGTCTCCTGCGGTATTTCTCGCCAAATTTGCTCCATATGTCATGCTAGGTCAACATTCCCTGGTAGATGCAGTCGCCTTCCCATCATATCCCAGACATGCTCGATGAGAGAAACGTCTGGTTGACCGAGGAAGTGTTTGACAAGCTGTAAGACACGTGCAACACGTGCCCTATGTGGTCTGGAATTTCTTGCTGAAAAATAAGGCCAGGATACTGCAAAAGGAATGCTAGCAAAACAGGTCTCAGAATGTCGTCGACGTACCGCTGTGCTTAAGTATGCCTCTAATGCCGACCAAAGTTGTCCGGCTGTCAAGGGAAATGGCATTTCAGATCATAACGCCTGGTTGAGGGTCTGTGTGACGCGCAATAGTAAAAGCAGGATCTGCACGCTGCTCTGACCGTCTCCAGACACGTCTCCGATGATCGTCACGACGCAGCTGGAAGCGGGATTCGTCGCTAAAGACTATACGTTCCCAGTCAGCATCATTTCAACCTGATCGTTGAAATGATACTGACTGTAGTCTGTCGAGCCAGACTACAGTCACCACTGTAGTCTGGCTCGACAGTATGCAGGCGTGAGGGACAGGTGGCGCAACGTTCGGTACGAGGGAAGTTGAACAATTAATTTTTTTTGGAAGCAGCCTTTTCTTTAAACTTTCATTTTTAACCCACGCTTTCTTGCTAGAACGAGTTTGCAGTTTCAGACATTAGGTAAAGTTGGGTAGAAGCTACTATTTAAGCTGAGGTCTGAGTAACTTCAGACACAACGTGTTCTGCCTTTCGACCACGTTGTTTCTCTGTTAGTTAAAGCTCGCTATGTTACGGCCATGCATATTAATTGCCGGTTAGTCCACGTCGGTGGTACTAGCCAAGAGCCAACTACACGTTAAATAGCTCTGTATAGCTTCTGCTGATTATTCAATTTAGACTTCCTTTTAATTTTACGTTATATTTTTAGTTTCCATCAAAAGTGCTGGTGTGGTACTGTACGCACGAGAAGTGCCGTCTGTGAAACTGTTTTTGAGTGAATAAAAGGGTCTTTTCACCCTTCTTGCTTGTCTCTGACACAACAGAACTTAACGAATAGTCGTTTCATTGTTCTAGTAAGTTCTACCTTCAAAGTGGCTTTGATTTAGCTAGAATCTTTCAACTGCTCTAAGTCAAATACGCTTACATCCAGCTCGCTAAACTGCCGCCATTCGGCAAAATGTAAAATGTTTAGCTTCTGTGCCATTTCGAACGGAATAGCACCAGTGTGCTAATGAAGAAAGCAGTTCTAGTAAGGCACTGTTGCTATACCGTTCGAAAAGAACTAGTACACTGGTGCAGAAAGCACTAGTACTCCTATTTGGAAATAGTAACACTTAAAATATATTTAGATTAAGGTTTTGCTGTTAGGTCTTTTGCTATTAAAAGAGTCATTAACATCACAGTTGCAAATTTTAATTGCTTCATTGCTGGTAATAAGTTGACTGTTGTGAAAATTTTGATTCAGATTATAATAAAAGGTACGGAGCTGCATTTCATCTTCATGAGCCCTGGTATTTTTCATATACCATGGAGCGTCTACAGTCTGTCGCAGAACACAGTTCTGTGCTACCTGAAAGGCTTTTCGATTAGTTCTACCTGAACACTTGCAGACAAGGCCAGACATAGCATAGCTTGGGACGTAAAATGAATTTATAAATAAGTAAGTTTTCATCAATTGATGGAAAGCTATTTTGAGCAATTAATGGGAAGATTTCCGTTTTACATATTTTAAACTTATCGATAGTAAATGTAATGTGTGGAATTTATGTCAGCAAATTTGTGAAGACTAACCCAAGGTAAGTGACTTGCTTAACCAGGGCTAAAGGAATTCCGATTATTTTGAGAATACTGTTTAATATCTTCTTGGTGAATGTTACCGAAACTGATTTCTTGATATTGATTTAAATTTTCAGTTTTGTTAGCCAAGTTTCAAGAACCTGAATGTGAGTTTTTAGATGCCGTATGACTGGACTGTGCCAGGATTGCTGTGTCGCTAGCATACATTGCGAGAGTGGCGTTTGGTGATTGTGAGATGTCGTTCGCATAGACATTAAATAAAGTGGTTCAGAGGAAGAAACTTTGTGGAACACCAGCTAAGATAACTTGACGAAGAGAATTAGGGCCATAAACGCGAAAGGCAAAATGTTCACTTGTCAGGTAAGATTTAAGTACGCTTGTATGTACTCTGAGAATCTCATGCAGCCAGAGTCGATCGAAAGCTTTGACAATATCTAGAAAAAGAGTTTACGAGCACTAGATTAAAAATTAAGCAAAATACGTACGTGCTTAGAGCATCAAGGAAAAGAGGCAACAGAAGCATTTCCCACTGCCTATTATATCATGGAATATATGGTGCACATCAACCAATTTATGTGGCTCTCTTCAGAGCTTAGAATTTCTAATCTTAATCACGCCCTGGGGCCTGTGATATATTTTTGTCTTGAAAGCCTTCAGAAATTATTTCAACGGCACTGGAGCTAGTTGATAGTTGCTTCCTGGAGCAAAACTGAGTGACCAAACTGATGCATAAACTAACAGACGCAGGATCAATACATTATTTTGATTGAAGTGATCATTCATTCTCCAAAGAATGACAGTATCTTCCAATTAAAATCAATAAATTCGGCTATTTAAAAGCAAAGTGTTGCCAATGCCTGAAATAAAATACTTTTACTTTCCACGTGTCATCGTGTTGCCATTCAGTAAAACGTAAGCTATTTAACTTTCAAATTTAATTTGTGTGTTACTGAGTAACAAACTAAGCGATTTAAAAGAAATCAACGTTTTTCTTATGAATATTGTTGCGTGCGTATGGATTCGTAATGGACTGAATGCACAACTCGATAAAAAGTTAATAAAATTTATTCTTTTCACAAGAAATAAAACAAAATACTGAAATATTTTCTCAGAGATATATATTTTCCTCGTACAATATCTCACAGTAGTTATATTTTCCACTACTATTTTGCACTAAACGGAACTCAGTTCAAAACAGAGAAAGCTAATTTGCTGTCACCGCGAATTCGCTACAATCAATAACAGCACTAAGCAAACAACAACAGTTCGCTTAAAAACAACTGATTTGAATTGAGATGTTTTCATCTAGCTTTTATAAGCTTTTTAATCATTCACGAGAACATTCTGGTAAAATCTATTTTCTCGATTTTTCTGGATAGCAAAACAGTACAATTACGAAATATCTACTTATTAAAATGTTAAATGCGCGTGCTCCTGTACTTTTACTTTTTAGGCGTAGCTTTCTCTTAAAACTTGTCGCGGGCAGCATTGCACGGGGAAATGAAACAATTTAATTGCAATGCTACTAAAAATAGCTGAAGAAATACAAAATCCGTAACAATATTTGTTCTACTTTTTAATCTGATTGATTTAGCTAAAAATGTACTACTTGAATCTTGAGATGTCTCATAAGGTATTTTCTCCCTTCTTTTCACAAGCCTTTGTGGCGTAATTGGAAGTATACTCGAGGTGCATTCGACAGGTCCAGAGTCCGAAACCTGGCAAGAGAACTGCGTATTTTTCATGTCTCCTGCTTCAAAATAATCTAATGGCTCTATAAGTGGCGCCCGAACTAAAAAGAAAAAGATAGTGAACGATAATTCCTTGCCACCAGGATTTAGTGGGTCCGCTAATCCCCAGTCGCCTTTAAAAAACGGAGTAGATAAGGTATTTTCTCCCTCCTTTCTGCATGTCTTCGTAGTATAATTGGAAGCATAGTCGATAAGTATTCGAGAGGTTCAAGGTTCGAGTCCCGGCGAGGGCACAGCATATTTCAAGCCACCTGCTTCATAATAACCTAATGACTCTGCAGTCTAATCATAAATATTAGATTTTTTTATGAAATTACACTAACTGGGCTCATTAAAATCTTTATTATATTTTTTATTATTATTATCTTTCATGATAACTAATTGACGCTGCTGGCCGCGCAAGCGGTGGGTATTACAAATATTTATTCATTAATTTGAGGTTTATTTTCGGTCATAACGCAACTTCTCAAACTGTATTCATAGTGTCACAATAAAACGCATTCCTCCTATAATCGAAAATGGAAATTCGGAATTGAAAGCCATCGCTAGATGTTAGATTTAATAAGGAACATAATGGAAACACATATGACTGAATTCTTTTGACAACTTTAGTTTTCCAAGACAAAGTACAGAAGTTTCTGAAGAGTTTATGAGCAGCCCCACCGGACAAAGTATAGAGATATCGAACTCTTTCTGTGAATTTTGCTCAAAAATATTAGCATTCTTCTGATTTGAATTTATTGAATAGTTCTCGTGGCAACGAAATATTCTTCGATTTGTTGATAGCGCGACGGACGTCTCTGATTAATTAAAGGAGTAATTTGTCTGCGGGCATTATTTTAATGAACGTCGCCGCCAAAGCCACAACTAAGGAGCTTTATTGATGTCACTTGCGGATAACATATGCGCAAAGCAAATACAGTAGATATTCAGCTATATGCTTTCCAGCAATTGGGAATTCTAATGATCTGGGTCAGATTTTCTTCTTCTAACCAATTAACCAAAGTTTGTTCTTATAATTTTTCTTTCATTTAATACCTAGCCGTTTGCGCCATCAGCAACTTAAAAATTTATTACAAATAAATATATATATTACAAATTAGATGTTTAAAAAAATTATTATTAATAATTAATAAACCGCTCAAAATGCTGCGAAATTAATTAAATAATCAAGAGATAGTAAATATAAATTAAATCCTACATAGTAAAAAACATACTAGCAGAAACAGAAACTAAAGTAAAAACAAATCAGCAACCATGATAGCTTGTTATCTATACAGTGTCTCACAAAAGTGATGGGACACTTGTGCTTTACAAAAGGAAACTGTAATAAAATAAATTTTAAAAACATATAAAAATTTTTTGCGGGTGTGTTTCATACTTAAATTTAGTAACAATTATTACATAACATACATTTTCTCAAAATATTAGAATATTAATTTAATAAAAATACAATTGTTTAGAACGGAACAAAAAATGGCTCACATAAGTGATGGGACACCATTAGACTATGCAAAAAAATCGTCTGAAGCAAGCAATAAAAATATTTTTGAGGACTTTATTTTAACTCAAAAACAATTGGCAATAATTGTTTTTGTCTGCATTATTTCTCTCCAGTTTGTTTTGGAATTTTTGTGTGTTTTAGCTCTGTGCAGCCATGAATGTTAAACGAAAAGAAACTTTGCCTGAAATTCGAAAATTAGTTATTAATTTACATATTAAACGGGGAAAATCTATTAGAGAAACTGCTGAAACAGTTAACTTGAGTCATTCAACAGTTTTCAATATCATTAAACGATATAAAAAGAATCATATGATTCGGGATAAAAGAAGACCTGGCCGACCATCAAAGCTATCCAATGGAATAAAGCGAATTATAGTTCGAAATATTAAAACAAATCCACGAATGAGTGCTTCTACAGTTGCTGCTGATTTACAGGCATTATATGGAGTAATTGTTAATCCTGAGACTATTAAAAGAGTAATTCTATCTACTGGATATCACGGTAGAACAGCCGGGAAAAAATTCTTCGTAAGTGAAAAGAATAGAAAACTCAAACTGGCTTTCGCAAAATCCAACATAAATAAGAATTCTGATTACTGGAATGAAATTATATTTGCTGATGAGAGTAAATTTAATATATTTGGTTCTAACGGTAAAATCTTGGTGTGGAGAAAACCTAGGCAAGAATTTCGCAAACAGAACTTGGTGCCAACAGTAAAACATGGTGGAGTAGGAGTTATGGTATGGGGGTGTATGTCGTCCGCTGGAGTTGGTAATCTTGTTTTTATTGTCAGTATAATGAATCAGTACAAATATCTTGGCATATTAAATCAAAATTTGAAATCCTTCAGCACGAAAATTGAACCTTCATAACGATTTTAAATTCTACCAGGACAATGACCCCAAGCTAACTACTTTGAACGTTAGACTCTGGCTGCTGTATAACTATCCTGAAATAATAAAAACACCACCACAATCTCCAGACTTAAATCCCATAGAGAATATTTGGCAAGAATTGAAATCGAGAATTCGCAAACACGCCATTTCTTCAAAACAACAATTAAAATCAGTGCTTCAAGAAGAATGGGGTAAAATCACTCCAGAAATGACAAAAAAAATTAGTCGAATCCATCCCAAGAAGATTAAATCATGTTTTAAAGTAAAAGGAAATCCAACAAAATATTGTTGCGTTTCACGGGTTCGTGGATTTGAGAGTATCCGATGAAAACACGATGCAGAACAATAAAAAGCACAATTTATTTACAGGAATCACTATTTACAGCACAGTTCCAAAATCACCTTTAAAAGCGTCGAAAATCTACAATAAATACGCTGAAACAATCAGCAACACAGCTTCAGGCTGTAACTGTACAGGTAGCTTCACGGCAACACTAAACTTATAATAAAACACCGTGGAACAATCACCAATCCACTTTCAAGCTATACTGTAAAGATAGCTTCACGGCAAAGCACTATCTCGATTGCTTTCCGTTCACAGAACTCTCGCGTAGCAGCTATTCTCACAACTAATCACACTGCTCGCAAC